>QANX01000053.1:0-12948 GCA_003254975.1 Ochetophila trinervis
ATACAATATATTCATCCATCTTTATTCATACAATATATTCATCAATCTTTATTCATACAATATATCCAAACAGTCGACGTTATAATTTCAACATTATATAAAAATCACGGGCATAATATAAAAATCAACATTTCAACATTATATACAAAAAAATTCACGAGCACAATATAAAAATCAACATTTCAACATTATATACAAAAAAATTCAAGGGCACAATATAAAAATCAACATTTCAACACATTTTCGCAATATATTCATACCGAACAAAATATGCAGTAGATTCCCGTTTAAAGTACAAAATCGGTAAAAAAAAATTCGGGTTGAAGATGCAGAGCAGAAAATATATAGAGCATTACTTACCTTCCGTTTTCCGGTTGAATATGCAGTAGATTCCTATTGAAATGAAGCAAGCGGCGGAGAGAAGGTTGCGGCGGCAACAGCTTCGGGTGTAGGGTTTCTGGAGAAATGGGGAAAAATGGAAGAGAAGCCGTGTAAGGAAGAAAATACGGGGCAAACGGTTTCTAGCTATAAACTGTCGTCTATACATTAAAGATGACAGCTTCTAGCTAGAAACCGTCGTCTATAAATTAAAGACGACAGTTTTTAGCTATAAACCGTCGTCTATACATTAAATACGACGGTTTATAGCTGAAAACCGTCATCCATATACTATAGACGACGGTTTCTAGCATCAACCGTTGTCTATAGTACTAAATTAAACGGCGCCGTTTTATATATAGAGACACAACGGCGCCGTTTAAACTAAAAACAAAAATTAAGAACCCATCAAACCAGAGCGTGCCAGGCGTGTATCCAGGTGCCAATTCAGGCGCCTGAATATCCAGGTAATTAAAAAATAAGTTTATAAATTTTAAATTAACACCTAAATTTTTTATAAAATTTAAATGTATCTTGTTTAATATAATTAAACTATTTTAATATAAGTTAAATATTTATAAACTTACTAATTAACACCTAAATTTTTTATAAAATTTAAATGTATCTTGTTTAATGTAATTAAACTATTTTAATATAAGTTAAATATAAATTAAACTTACTAATTAACACCTAAATTATTTATAAAATTTAAATTAAACTATTTTAATATAAGTACCATTAATTTAATCAACAAAACCCTAATTAAACTATAAACTTACTAATCAACAAAACCCTAATTAATATATTTACCATTAATTTAATTTGTATATTGAAAACACTTTAAATTTAAATTGGACATACTTGATATAATATAATAAAAGGGAAAAAATTAATTAAACACAATCAACATTATTTTTTTTTATTTTTAATCCATATTCCATTACAATCGTTACGAACACAGACTTCTTCACAGTCCTCAGCATCAAGAGCGATCTCATCATTCGGTATTTGCGTAGCAAATGGAGTGTGAATCAAATCAATGTCTCCAAATGTATCCCCTTCAGAAGATTTGGTATGTGTGTAATGAGGAGTGCTTAATACCACCGACCATTGTGAATCACAAGGATCCTCCACATAAAATACTTGTGTTGCTTGCGAAGCCAAAATAAATGGATTAGATTTGTGACCAAGTTTGTTGAAGTTGACACATGTAAATCCACAATCATCTGTCTTAACATCATGATTGATGTCAGCCCAATCACATTTGAACACCGGAATTCGAAATTTAATGTAATCCACATCCCATATTTGGACCACTAATCCATAAAACGACAAATTGGTGAATTTTGGATTGTCGACTTTCACACTTGAATACTGCATCGATCCAGCAACCAAGCTTACGCCACTATTATGTGTAACACGCTTGTTGTCTCTTTCAACTGTATGGTATCGGATTCCGTTAATGTCGTAGCCCGAATAGCTCATTACTTCAAAACATGGTCCCAGTGCAATCCATCTCAATGTATGTGACACACAATTATCTGGTTCACTCAATTCTTTCTGAATCTGCAAAAACACCACACGCACTATTAGTAAAATGCAATGTTACTTCATCTCGGAACCATTAAAATTAATTAATGTTAAACTTACTTCATCTCGGAACCAATAAATGAAAGTGCGATTTTGCTCGTTTTGAAACCACTTTGCTTTTCTTGTTTTGTTACGAATATCACACTTCAAACTCTCCATATGTTTCCTAAAGACAACAAAAGTTAATGACTATAGTAAACAAATATTCAATATAATATTCAACAACTTATATAGAGCATTAAACTTACTTGAAGTAAGGTTGTACTTCGGGTGTATTTGAAAGTATGTACAAATGTACTTGCTCCCATAGGTCACGAGTAATACCCAATTAATTACCACCCTTCAAAGGATCACCAGTATCATCTTTCACACATTGTACTTCATGGCGGCCAGGTGGGTTCCCAATTGCATGCATGCCTTTTTGATACTCACTACAAAATTCGATTGCTTCCTCAGCGATGTAGTTCTTTGCAATGCAGCGTTCAGGGCGGTAATGATTGCGAACATACCCCTTCAACACTTTCATGTATCTCTCAAAAGGATACATCCACCGAAAGAAAACTGGTCCACACAATCGCACTTCTCTAACCAAATGAACAGTTAGATGAACCATTATATCAAAGAAAGACGGAGGAAAATACTTTTCAAGTAAACACAATGTCTTAACAAAATCTGTCTGAATAATGCCCAAATTTGAAACATCAATCTCTTTTTTGCATATAGCGTTGAAGAAAAAACAAAATCTCATTATTACATGTCGGACATTTGTTGGGAGGACTGATCGTAGTGCAACATGCATTAGTTGTTGCATCAAGGTATGTAAATCATGAGATTTCATGCCTTTCAACTTCAAATCATTTATCGACACAATATTTTGAAAATTTGAAGAGTAGCCATCGGGAACCTTTAAATTTGCCAAACACTTGCAAAAAGTTCTCTTCTTTTCCTTGGATAATGTGTAACATGCAGGCGGTAGATATGTCCTTCTCTCTTTAACAACAGGAGCCAAATCACTTCTTATGCCCATTTCGACCAAATCAAGCCGAAAATTAAGTCCATCTTTAGTTTTTCCAGGAATGTTAAGCAATGTGCCAACAATGCTCTCACATACATTTTTTTCAATATGCATGACATCTAAGTTATGCCTCACATACAATGACTTCCAATAGTCAAGCTCAAAAAATATAAACTTCTTCTTCCAGCAATCTCGATCAGCAGTAGACTTTTTTCTCTTATTACCACTATCAAATGACTTAGACTCAAGTTTTCGAAGTATATCTTCTCCCGTCACAGATAAAGGAGTTGGACAAAACTCCTGAAATCCATTGAAAGACTTCTTTTGATTTCGAAAATGATGATCACTCGGAAGAAACCTCCTATGTCCGCAATAACTCATTTTTCTACCATTTTTCAAACTTTGAGCACATGTGTTCTCGCTGCAAATAGGACAAGCAAAATATCCTTTAGTGGTATGACCAGACAAATTACTATATGGGGGGAAGTCATTTATAGTCCACAATAATATTGCTCACAAAGTGAAAAATTCCCGCTTACACGCATCCCAAGTTCGCACCCCCTCATCCCACAACTGCTTAAGAATGTCAATCAATGGCTGCAGATAAACATCTATATCGTTGCCAGGCTGCTTCGGTCCAGATATCAACACTGTCAACATTATAAACTTCCGTTTCATACACAACCATGGTGGAAGATTATATGTAACAGTAAGCACAGGCCAACAACTGTATTGAGAACTCATATGCTTATGCGGGTTAATGCCATCAGCTGCAATCCCAAGCCTTAAGTTTCGACATTCTTTACCAAAATTAGGCCACATGCGATCAACTAGCTTCCAAGATGGTGAATCGGCGGGATGACTTAACTTTCCAACTGCGACCTTTCGTTCATTTGCATGCCAAGTCAGATTTGTAGCAGTGTCAACGCTTTGAAACATCCTCTTGAACCGTGGAATTGGTGGAAAATACCACATGACTTTATGAGGGACATTTACACGTTTAGTTCCATCGTCAGTTTCCTTCCACCTCGATGCTCCACATTTAGGACAACTTTCTTGCGCTTCATATTCTTTTCGATAAAGAATGCAGTTGTTGCGACAACAATGTATCTTCTCATAATCCATGCCCAATGCTGTTAGAGTCTTTTTCACGTTGTACATAGAATCTGGCAAAACGTTATCGCTCGGTAGCATTTCCTGCAACAACTTTAATAATTCGGAAAAACTTGTGTCCGAAAGACCGTATTTCGATTTCAAGTTGTACACATTTACCAAACTAGATAGTTTGGTAAAGTTCGTACAACCTGGATACAAAAGAGTTTCGGCATCCTCCAACAACCTTTTAAATTCACCAGGATTATCCACGAACTTGTCACAAGCATCATTCACCATGTCAATATTATTACCCACCACATCTTCATCATCCGTATTTATGTGGGTAAAATGACTTTCAGTATTATTGCTTTTACTAATTCCACTAACTCTAGAACAATCTCCACGATATCCTTCAGACTCTTCCAACTCTTCTCCATGTAAAATCCACTTACGATAATTCGTATCAAATCCCTTAAAATATACATGCCCTATCACTTTTTCAATAGTGCTAAAAATAAATTTCCACATTCCATACAAGGACATCGAATTTTACCATCTCTATTTGCACTTTTCTTAGTAAATTCTAAAAACATTTCAAAACCCTTTTGAAATGCATCGGTTCTCCTATCCATCCTTATCCATGATTTGTCCATTTTATCTATTTAAATAACAACTAATTAAAACTAATTTAAACAAGAATGATTTAAAATATAGCAATGAATAATATATTACTAACAATTTAACCAAAATTTAATAATTAACAAATCAATAATAGAAAATAAATAGATAACAATAAATATAGAGACAACGATAATTACACAACTAATTAATGAGCCAATATTTTACTATATTCTAAAATTAACTACAACAACATAAAATATGATAAATAACGATACTATATGAGATTATAACATATCAAATATTTAAACAAACTAACAAATTTAATAAATGGAAAACATATATATATATATCATTGCAAAATTTAAATGTTCATAACCTAATAATTATAAAATAATTTATTCATGAAAATAAAATTATATAACTAATTTAATTTAAATGATAATGCAATAACATAAATATTTAATGTAGTTAATTGCATAAAATTACTTACCTTGATAGTGAGTTTTTTTACAAAAATCAACTTCAAGCTTCAATAAATTGATTACTTAAATCTTAAATAAATGCTATTTGAATATTTTTGATCACCACTAAAAGAATTTGAACAAGAATTATGGAAGAAATGAATTAAGTGAATTTGATTTAGAACAAAAATGAAAATATATAAGCAAAAAAAAAATTGCAACAGCTATATTTTTTGCAACGGCTACTTTTGCAACGGCTATTTTGAAGGTTTTAGAGACTAAACGTAAGAGCGTCACGTGGACAAATATACACAAAAGGACGACGATTAAAAACAAACACCGTCGTCGAAAATTGGAAACTTATTGACGACGGTTCCGTCTATACTTACATAATAGACGATGGTTCCTTTAGGAACTGTCGTCGATACTTGAATAATAGACGACGGTTCCTAAAGGAACCGTCGTCTATACTCTTCAACATACATGTGGCCCCAACGTTGCTGCCACGTGTATTTTAGTATTTTATCAACGACGGTTGATGAATTAACCGTCATTTTTTATGTAACTTTAGACGACGGTTACGGTTAAAACCGTCGTTGATGGTTTTTATCCGTCGTCTTATTTGATCAACGACGGCTCTCTTTTTCAACCGACGTCTATATAAAAGTAAGGGCGTCGTTGATAGTTATTTTCTGTAGTAGTGGTATTTGTTAATATTTCAACCATATGGATATAACATTACATCTAATTTGTCTTTGTTGATAGTCATGATATGGATATGATATTAGTTGGCTCTATGCATAGTTGTTGTTTGTTGATGGTTGAGCTTGAGAATATATACATAAGTTCTTACTTGATGTCATTCCATAAGCATCAATTGAATAAGGATTATATTCATCTTAAAAAGTTCATTTTTTTTTCTGACATTTCTATTGTATATTTTTCTCTACATGTATAGTTTTTTCTATAACACCAATTCTAGGCCTACATTCTCTACTTTCATAATCTTTATCTTGCATTGCATTAGTGTAATACTCTTACCGCTAAATGGACTCAATATTTGTTGAATTAGTGACTCTTTCGTAACTATTTATAATTTCACAAGAATATTCATTGATATCACCGCTTGAGAAAGTTACTATCAATAGTTTAAAATTCTGAACATATGCCTCTGGAAAAGGGCTGAAGCACAAGGAGTTCTAGTTGATTATCTTATAAGTTTTCAAAAAGAATCAACACTACTAAAATATACTTCTTCAACGATCACTCTTGGAACATCTAAATTAACCAGTTTAATTTATTGTTATATTTGATATCATATTAAAAAAATATTATATTTTAATATTTTATAAAAATCCATAATATTTTTAAAATTTTATAAAAAAGTTAATGAATATGTTAAAAATTTCCATGGATATTTCGGAAATTTTCATAGAAATTATGGAAATTTTAACCAAATTGTGAAGGAATTACCATGGAAATTTTGACGGAAATATCGTGGAAATATCGGAGAAATATTGGAAATTTCAATGGAAATTATGAAAATTCTATCCCTTTTTTTTTAGTAGGAAATNTTCTATCCCTTTTTTTAGTAGGAAATAATTTCGGTATCCCAAAAAAAATGAAATTTGGCCGAAAATTTTGATTTTTTTATCTTTGTCTAAATAAATGTCGATACTATTTTTCTAACAACAATATTTTCTTAATTTATGTAGGCCAAAGAACAAATTAATTCAACAAATTGTCGAAGATATTTCAAAGAAATTGCCCAAATATTTTGCATCAAATATGCATACGAATGGACACCTCATTGGAATTGAAAAAAGAGTCAAAGAAATTGAAGCCAAATTATGCATTGGCTCAAAAGATGTTCGGGTTATAGGCATATGGGGCATGGGGGGTATTGGTAAGACCACCATTGCTAGTATTTTATTTCAAAGATTATCATATTCAAAGTTCGAAGGCTATTATTTTCTTTGGAATGTTAGGGAAGAATATGCAAGATATGGACCCGATTATTTGAGAAAGAAACTTCTATTAGGGTTATTGAATCATGAATCTATTCTAAAGATGGATTCATCATTTGTAGCGTCACCTTTTATTCGTGACAAACTACGCCTCAAAAAGGTCTTCATTGTTTTGGACGATGTTGGCAGTTCAGTCCAATTAGAAGCATTAGTTGAAGGGTATGATCAGCTTGACCCTGGAAGTAGAATCATTATTACAACTATAAATGTACAAGTGCTTAAGAAAGTTACTGAAAATGTTTACAAGGTTGAAGGATTGAATCATAGTGGTTCCCTTGAGCTTTTCCATTTGAATGCTCTTGGTAAAAAATCTTTTGTAGGAGATCATTATGAAATGCTATCGCTAAGAGTGGCGAGTTATGCAAATGGAAATCGATTAGCTCTTAAGGTTTTGGGTTGTTTTCTTCACTCCAAAACGAAACAAGAATGTGAATTTGCATTAAACAAACTAAAAAAGGTTCCAAAGCCTGAAATTCAAGATGTGTTGAGACTAAGTTATAAAGGACTAGATGATAAAGAGAGACAAAATATATTTCTTGACATTGGATGCTTATTTTAGTGACTATTTTACAAAAGATCATGCATAAAGTATATTAAATTTCAATGATTCATTTGCCAAAGAAGGAATAAGAATTCTCATGGTTAGGTCTTTGATTGAAAGTTTTGATAGTCGCTCAGGTAATGAGCTAAGAATGCATGATTTATTAAGACATATGGGTCGGACAATTGTTCACAATGAAGATAGAGAACCTGGTAATCGTAGTAGGTTGTGGGATGCTAAGGATATCTACCAAGTATTGGAACGGAATACAGTAAGTGCAAATACATAATTCATTTCCAACTAACAATTAACGTTAGGTATTTTGACATAGTTGTTAATAAATTTTCTTTTATATATATATATTATCCTTTTCGATATTAATATTCATTTTGATTGTCAGGGAACTGCAATAGTTGAAGGCATATTATTTAACTTATCCGAAATTAATAGAGATGTAAAAGTGTGTCCTGTCGCTCTATCAAAGATGTACAATATGCAGATTCTTAAAATTTATTGTGACAACATTGGTGACAATAATTTCAAACTGTTCATTCCTCAGAGCTTTGATTCTTATGATCTTTCTAATAAGCTACGATATTTTCAATGGGATTCTAACCCTTTGAAATCATTGCCATCCAAATTTTCAACTGAGAATCTTGTGGAATTGATACTACGCGGAAGTCATGTTAAAAAACTATGGAATCATAAAATTCAGGTAATGTTTAATTTAGTACTATTGTATTAGCTGATGCCTAGTATGTTCATGCTAAATAATTGTAACTCATTTTATCTATCTTTTGACAGTCTCTTCCAATACTAAGGAGTATCGATCTTAGTTATTCCACGTTTCTTACTCAGATTCTAGATCTGTCTCAAGCTCCAAATCTTGAAAGTATAAATCTTGAAGGCTGTACAAATTTGGTTCAAGTTCTTTCGCCTCTTCAGAATCTTCAAAAACTTACTTATCTAAATTTGAGTGGCTGCTCCAACCTTAGAGGTTTTAAAGAGATATCAAGGAGCACAGGGTACTTGGATCTTGTAAAGAGTGGAGACATGAAGAACCTTTTAAGCAACATTTGGCAGCTGAAGTTCACATCTCTCAAAAGTCTTATGCAAAGTTGGACAAACAATTTAACTCTCCACTCATCTCAAGCCCATATTTCTCATAAGTTTCCAAAGAATTGAACTACTTTACATTTGCGTAGGACAAGTATAGAAGAAGTTCCCTCATCAATTTGGTGTCTCTCGGGTCTTGTTCAATTAGATTTGGGTGATTGCCAAAGACTTAAAAGTCTTCCAACCAGCATCTACGAGTTGAAATCTCTTGAATCAATAGATTTATCTGGTTAATTGTTTAGGACTAGAAAAATTTCCTGAAATGTTAGAGCTTATGGAGAAGTTGAAAAAACTTGTCATTGGTAGAGCAGGGATTAAAGAGCTGCCTGAGACCATTGAAAATCTAATTTCTCTCAGATTATTAACTATGGATTGGTGTGAGGGTATCAAGTTTCTCCAAGACAATTTAAGGAAACTTTGGCATATGAACTTCGGTGGTTGTTCGAAACTTGAAAAACTCCCTCCCCTTCTAGCTGCATCGGGAAGCTTGGATTTAAGTTATTGTGGAAGATTGAAATCGCTACCAGAGCTTCCATAGTCTTGTCTTGAACTGGATGCTAGCAACTGTTTGTCATTGGAAACAATATCAAATTGGAGGGCTCCATTCCTAGGCCTGCACCACTCAGAAAAGTCTACTTGGAAGGAATTGTCACTAATTACCTGGTTTAACTTTTATGGTTGTGATGAGATGCAATTTATATATATTTTATATACCTTAATACTTAATTTGAGCATGTTTTATTCACTTAAAATGGATTAATTTATATTTTTCTATGTTTTAGGTGGATTTGAGCTTAAAGGGATGAAAAATGAAGAAACAGTGGCAAAATCGTAATTAAACAGAAAAACTGAAGAAGCAGTGGCAAAACCGTAATTAACTGGACGTTGGCAGTAAGGCAGTGCAACCCAGGTGCAATGCCCAGGCGCCTGTCCAGGCGCCTGGATGGGCGCGAATTTGAGCGTTTAGGCTCGTTTTTGTGGACTTTTTAGCCCTAGGTTTTACTATAAATATGTTTTATCATTATTGTAAAGAGGGTATCCGTTTTTAGAGCAAAAACAACAAAGAATTGAGATTTCTAACAACTATGAGTAGCTAAATCTCTCTCTTGGGTAAGAGTATCGTTCATTGCTAAAGTATAAGGTGTGAGACTTGGTTTATAAGTTTTAATTCAATTTTAATTATTCAATTTGTGTTCTTCCAATTTATTTGTTTATTATTCAATTCTCTTTTGATTATAATTTGGATTCGTTATAATTATTTGTAGATTGGGTATTTGCTAATTAGGAATTTAATCGTATTGAATGTTCTATGTTTAGTAGCACTTTGATTTTAATGATTGCATGCTAAGCTTTTGTTAATTTATTAGGAGAATGCATAATAGATTAAAGTTTTACAACGTTTGTAGGACTTGTTTATTGTTGGTTGCTATTGTTCTTAATGCTGTTTTGATTTGATTTAGATCACGTTGGTTTAGATATTTCAGAATTAGGATTAATTTATGATCGTATCTGAATTAATTAATTGTGCGAGTTAGAATAAAATTGGCTGTGCTATTTTATTCAATCCAAATGATTATTTTTGGATATATTTTTGTCTGTGATCACCTGTTCTTTAGTAATTGAAGATACTCTGACCCAAGGTTTTCCCCAATTGTTATTTTCAGTATTTATTAAATTGTTTTCTTTAATATTTGAACTTGCCAACATAAAATTCCCCTTTTGTTTTTTTAATTTTACTTTAATTGGAATAGAAATAGTTTGATCATCAGTCTCTGTGGAATCGACTTGAACTTGCCACTACTATGATAGTGTTGAAATTCAGTAATTAATTTTGGTGTTTACGACACGCATCAAGTTGTCAAAAATTGGATCATAATACAATATAGTCGTTGATTGTGCAGTAATTAGAATTAAGTCAGTTCCAGCAGATTTTAAAGAAGATGAGGTATATATATATGTAGAGTGTGTGTGTGATATGTATATATATGACAATTTCTTCCATTATTTCTCTTTCTTTTCTCTAAATTAAGAATGTTTATAATTTTTCATCAAGTTAGACTAATTTCTCATTCACAATACAGGGCAATGTAAATCTTAAGATATGTTATGCAGGAGATGAAATTCCAAAGTGGTTCAACTGTCAAACTTCGGGTCCTTCGATGAATATTATGCTTCCTCCATACTAGAATAATGACAACTTCTTGGGTTTGGCACTTTGCGTTTTGTTTAATCGCGAGAAATATGAGCCTTTTTTATATGTTAGCATTGAATGCAAACTGACTTTCAAAACAGCCGATGATGACCATCCTTATGAATTTAATAATGGTTTGAGACTTACTCACAACATCATTAATCCAGATCACATCTACATGTGGTTTGTCCAAAAATCACTTTTGCAAAATTCAAAAGAAATGATTGGACTAAATTGGCCTTGTACTTGTAGCACTGAGGCCTCCATTCATTTCCAACGTATGTTCTTCAATCTTCAAGTTTTTGGAGTTGACAACTGGGGAAGTGAGCATTGTGAGATAAAGAAGTGTGGGATATGGTTGGCATATAAGGAAGATATTGAGAGATTTGATGCAGAAACTAAAAGTAAGGGAAAGAGAAGCTTTGATGAATATTGTAAAGCAAGTGGAAGCTGTGAAATTGTTGGCTCTCATGAGCACAATGACGATGATCAATCTCATCGTATGATTAATTCAAAGAAATTCAAGTTGGTGTGACTGCTTACAAGATGCAGAGCATTTGGAACCATAAGGTTTTCTATGAATTTTTCCATGTAAATATTGATGAATTTTGCTTATCCTCATTTTGGCTTTTCTTTTAGTTTTTTCAAGTTATGAGTAATTTATGTATGACCTATCTATGCAGACATGTATAACATGTATTTTTAGCTTGAGAAGAAAGGTGTGATACCTTGGAAAAGTAGTCTCTTCCTCTATCTTTTATGTTCATGGCAATTAATGGAATAATTGGAATTTCTTGTTGGTGTACACATATCAGTATATACCACCAAACAACATGCAGCTAAACACTTGGGAGGCCTAGATTTTTGTTTGTAAAATATGGTGTGACTCTGTACATATTGACTCATTTTACTTTGACTGGTTTTGTTAATTATTGCGAAAATGCTTAATATGGATAGCATTTTATTTTATTTTTTAGGAAATGAATTGTAATATATCTAGTAAGCAAGTTTTATAGGTTTATTGTCAAATTTGGGATTTTTTTCAAATTTAAAGTGCAAATACTCTACTCCATAGAAATGACACATGTGCATTTGCTTGTCAATGGCTGAAGAAGTTTAGCTACATCTGTCATTCATGGTGAAATATATAACCTGATTCAATACTAGTTTGCTTTGTTTCCTTTTGGTAGGGCTGGGCTCCAACAAAGCTATTGTTGTAGATAATTTATATGGTTCTGGCATTTGTCTGTAAAATACATGAACTGGGCAGTCTTCACATTTTCTTTGTGTTAAATTACAATATTGGCAAGAAACATAAGTGACACTGATAGTAAACCATACCATATAAATGTTTCATTCACCATCAGGATCACACTAGCATAAAATTATTAATTCCAATGATCAACTTCAGGTAGTTACTTCACTATTAGAGCCCCAAATAAGTAAGAGCTTGTTTGTTAACGTTTACGTTTTTGGTTTCCATTTTTGTTTTTGATTTTTTTGAAAAACCAAAAACGAAAACGTGTTTGATAACCGTTTACCGTTTATTGTTTTTTTTCAAAAACGTTTCAAAAATTTGAATAAAAAAAGGAAAACTCTTTTTTTCCGTTTTTATTTTGGGTTTTCGTTTTCTTTTTTCTTCTTTCTCGCTTGAATACCATATCGTCCAGATACGTCTTCTCCAGCGTCTCCGTGTCTGATCGTCACTCTTACCCAAACGGGAACTTCACCATCTTCGATTTCGTGGGGGTATGCTTCTCTCTTTGCTTCGAAACTCTTCGCAACTGGGTACTCATAATCCTAGATCTAAGAGTTTATGACAAGCTCTCTTTGATTTTTCTGTTTGTTATCATTTTTTTGGTTTTGGTTTTTATTTTCTGTGGGTGCGTGCGTCTCTCTCTCTCTCTCTCTCT
>QANX01000053.1:13078-33611 GCA_003254975.1 Ochetophila trinervis
GCGATGGATTATGCCGCCAAGCTATGATATTATATATAAATACGTTTTTAAATATATGGAAGGACAATGGTTTTCACAGAAATGGTTATTACCCGCTCGGTATATGATGATTTGTTCACATATATGATCTGTGGCTTTTCACTGGGGTTTTCATGGTTAGCTTACCCGCTCGGTATATATATGATGTGTTCGTATATATATGTCTGTGGCTTTTCACTGCAATGTCCTTCGTATATGGTTATTACACGCTCGGTATATATGATTAGTTCGTATATGCGTTTGTGGCTTTTCACTGATATAATATGTATATCTAATTATTATTCTTTTAAATGGTTTGGAAAGTTTATTGAAACTAAAAGTGATTGAAACATTATTAAGGTTTAATTACTCTAATGATTATTCAATATATGAATTGTTTATAATTATATATATGATGAGATATTGTGGTGGATTGATGGTTTATTGCTAAGTCTGTGTATGATTGATTATACCTGTGTTGGACTTATGTCCTGAATAAATTGAGTTGTATATTTGCATTTTCATTTTTTTTAATGCAAAATTATTTTAAGAACTACAGGTAGCTTGATCCCTATTAATAAGGGTATGTAGGCAGCTCAGATTTTATACTGAGTCCAGCTGCGAAAAATATATATATATACATTTATTTGACTGTTAAAATTATTTACTGAGCTGTGGTGTATGTGTGGAAATGTGTGCTGGTAGATTGAATTATGTATAAGAATGTGTTTTCTTGCAGGAATTGCAATTATATGTATTTGGGGAATGTTCCAAAAACAAATGAAACTCTGCCGAAATTTCTATTGAATTTTCTGGCATTTAAGAGTTTGGCTGTGGAATTTAATAATTATGATGGTAGTTGACTGCTTAGGGACTTAGTCAGCGTGATTAAGTCCTGCAGGCAGGATTTGGGTAGTGCGGTCCTGACATGGTCTCTCAGCTATGATTAGATTTATTATTGTGGAGTCTTTGGATGATGCTGGCAGAAATGTAATCCATCTTACTTATAGTTTATATATCAATGGAAATTGTGAAATTAAAATGGAGCTATTTCTAGTTGTTTTTAAAGTAAATGTCAATAAGGGTGAGTGTAGTTGGTCTGGTAACAAATTCTACTCCATGATAATCTGTATCTAGGGAATGATGATCCAATCTACTTCATATAGCTATGGCGCCAAATAAACTTCCCCATGTTATTTTTATGATTTGCTAAGTGTAATCCCACTAAAAGATTTCTAGGATAAGGAATTGGAGCCATCAGAATGATCATCTATGGTTCTGAGGGCATTTTGTTTTGGACAACATGTCTAAATATTTGATGTTGACTGTTTCATTTTATTGGGTTAGTTGGTTCATTGGTGAAGAAACCATAACTTTACTCTCTACAAGCCCTTAGCAGATATGATAAGTTTGATTTCAAAAGCTTGATATTCTTGGTCCATGGATTTCTCTATTCCTAGTTCCAGGAAACATTTTTCCTGATTTTGTTGGGAGAGACAAAGGCGACACTTTTAGCTGTTAATGGAATATTTCTTGAGTATGAGAAGATTTTGATTGCTAAAATCACCATGAGAGTATCTTATAGAAAATTATTTGATTGCTTAAGCATGTAAACTTTCTGGTTTAACAATGCAAGGAAGATTTGTTTACTGATTTCTTGAATAGCCTCTTGCAATATTTGCAATTATAATTTGCATGTCTTTTATAAACTTGAAGAGGCTATGCAAACAATATGTTGTTTAGAAATTAGCCTCTGTATATTTCTGTGGCTTAAATTTTAGTAAAGGAAAACTTCTTTTGTCTTAGTGATTCTTGATCCCCTTTAAAGTTTCCAAACTCTTTGTGATTGTTTTAGGTGTATAAAGGTAAATATGATAAGTTAAGGATCTATTATTTCTAGAAATCCAAATCTGTAAACTTTTTCTTAGATAATCTCTTTCTAGCTGAGTCTATTCATAGATAATATTATATTATGGTTTGATATTAGCATGGTGTGATATTATATATATATATATATATATATAATAACTTGAGTATGCTGAAATTTTTTTATCTTGTTATTAACTATAATAACTTCAGCTCCATACTTTTTTTTTTTTTATCTTGTTATTTTTAGTTACTTATTTTTTTTGGACAAGATTGTATGATAACTTGAGTATGCTGAAAATTTTCTGTAGTAGATTTTAAAAGAACAATCAAATATGAATCTTGGTGAAGATATTGATGATGAGGAGAAAAAGGAACTAACATGTCCTGAGAAGAATGAGATCATTTATATAGAATTGATGGAGCAGGAAGCTAGTTATTAAGGGTAACTGTTCAACAACAACATTTTCCAAATCTGGTTGGAACTGCATTAGAAGTCAACTCCAGTCTAGTTGTGGGCATAATTACACTCATGATCAATTGAAAAACAAATTATTTTGGTGAAAAATGAAACTATGCTCATGGCTCAAGTAAGGGATCGAATTGCAGATCGACTTTGGACCACCTTTCCAACATTAGATTATATATTATTAATTTTTATGATGCTTTAAAATGATTGTAAAATTTTAATTATATGTGCTTTGACATATATTTAGAATTATTTGTGGTTTTATTTTTATTTTTTAAAGAATTTATAATTGATTATTTTGTATTTATTTATGAATCTGTATTTGACATTTTGGATATTAGTTTTGAATTTTTAACGTGAATTTTATATGTAAAATTTAATTTTGAATTTTTAGTATGGATTTTATATATAACATTATACAAAATAAAAAGAAAAAGAAAAAACCAAAAATGGTTATCAAACGAGTTTTTGTTTTTTATTTTTCAAAAACCAAAAAGATTATCAAACGAGTTTTTGTTTTTTTTTTAAAAAAGACAAAAAACAAAAACTATAAACCAAAAACTATAAACTATAAACTAAAAACTAAAAATGTATGTGTTAACAAACGAGCACTAAGTTAATTCGATTTCAACTGTCCAATCTTGATCAAGTTTATAATTAAATTCCTCAAGTCCTGTCCATTACTAGACCTAATTTAATTTTAATGAAAGCTAATGGTAATTGTCTCTTGTGAGAGCTAACTTACATGTTAGGTGCAATTTCTTTAAGAATTTAAATTTTTCTAGCTAATGATTGCTTAATATGGTTTCAAAAACCTTTACCTCTGTGATTTGATGAGCCCTGAGTCTGAGGGATTCAATTTGGTGGTAAACAGGAGAAATTTTAGTGAGCTTATACAATTAGGATCATCAACTTCCCTTCTCATACTTCCAAAATGCTCTGCTTCTCTCAACCTCCTAAAAAGAAGAGAGATCTTTTGACCATTTCAATATACGCAAATTTAGTTAATCTTGGCTTAAGACCTGCAATAGTATTTGACGTCCATTTTTATCAACATTTAAAACAAGACTAATTTTTCTTTCAAATTTTGAGTGTTTTAGACTTTATTACAACACCAACTACTTTTGCAAAAAGAATAAAAAAAAAAATTCGAGCAACATCAATTTCCAAACAACCAGCTCATAAAAAAGGTTTCAATTCAGGACTGGGAATAGGAATACAACGAATGAAGACAGTGGAAATAGCAGAAACGTGATTGATGAGTTGGGTAAAGTGGAAAAAAAAAAAAATCTTTTGCAAAAAAGTTGAATAAACAGGTGAAGTGAGTGGCATCAAGTCCCACGCGGTCTAAGATGTCAGATCAAGTTGACTGAGGAGGAGAGAGTTTTATCTCCATCTCTAATTTTCTTCATCTCTATCCATCCTTCTTTTTCAAAAAGCTAAGCAAACTTTCATTTGCATTTGATAATTATTCTAACCATGGCTTCTTCTTCTTCTTCTTTTCTTTGTTCACAAGAAAAGCACGAGTTTGAAGAAAAGTACGGTGTGTTTCTCAGTTTCAAAGGCGAGGACACCCGCGTTGGATTTGTTAGCTATCTTTATGGGGCTTTATCTGGAAAGCAAATCTTAACTTTCATGGATGATCATGAACTTGAAAGAGGTGATGAGATTTCGTCCACACTTCGCAAAGCAATCGAGGAATCCAAGATTTGGGTCATCATTTTCTCGGAAAACTTTGCTTCGTCCACATGGTGTCTGGATGAACTTGTTCATATACTTGAATGCAAGAAAAGAAATGAGCAGAACACTGTTATGCCAATCTTTTACGGTATAGATCCATCGGTTGTACGAAAACAGAAGGGGAGTTATGGAGCTGCGTTTGATGAACAAGAACAGCGTTTCAAGGACAGAATGGAGAAGGTGCATCAATGGAGGGCTGCTTTGACAGAAGCATCAAATCTGTGTGGGTTGGATTCAAAGAATTTCAGGTGAGATCACTTTTAAGATGTCCCTAATTGAGAAAAGATGAACAATGAATTCCATTTTAAAATAATAAAAGACGATGAAATAAAGAATATTGTAGTGATGATGAAACTCATGAAATCAAACAAAAAAACTCTTATCATCTTTTTATTTTTATCCATGTACGTAGCTAACTTCTCATTATTAATATTTGTATTATCTTCATTTTTGTAGACCCGAGTGCAAGTTAGTTCAGAGGATTGTTGAAGATATTTCATTGAAATTGCCTAAATATGTCTCCAATGAGAATTTCCTTGGGCACCTCATTGGAATTGGAGAAAAAGTCAAAGAAATTGAATTGTTGTTATCCATTGGCTCAACAGATGTTCGCATTGTAGGTATTTGGGGCATGGGAGGCATGGGTAAGACCACCCTTGCTAGTGTCGTATATCAAAGGTTATCATATTCTCAGTTTGAAGGTTATTATTTTCTTTGGAATGTTAGAGAAGAATATGCAAGACGTGGACCAAATCATTTGAGAAAAAAACTTCTATCCGAGTTGTTAAATGACGAAGCTATTCTAAGGATGGATACCCCATTTGTAGCATCATCTTTTATTCTTGCCAGGCTTAGACGTAAAAGGGTGCTCGTTGTTTTGGATGATGTGGATACTACATTTCAATTAGAAGCTCTAGTTCAAGGATATGATCACTGGCTTTCCCTTGGTAGTAGGATCATTGTTACAACTAGAAATGTGCAAGTGCTTAACAAAGTAGCTGATAGATTGTACAAGGTTAAACAATTGAATGAAATTGAATCTCTGGAGCTTTTCCAGAAGCATGCTTTTGGAAAAAATTCTTCTACAATAGGTTATGATCATGTGCTGTTAGAAAGGGTGGCAAGATATGCAGATGGAAATCCATTAGCTCTTAAAGTCTTGGGTTCTTTCCTTCATTCCAAAAGCAAAGAAGAATGGGAAATTGCTTTGAACAAATTGAAAATAATTCCAAACCCAGAAATCCAAGATGCGTTGAGAATAAGTTATGAAGGATTGGATGATGAAGGAATTCAAAGTACATTTCTTGACATTGCTTGTCTATTTGATCAATCTTTTACTAGAGATCATGCAGAAAGCATATTAGAGACTAGTGATTCATTTGTGAAAGTAGGAATAAGTGTTCTCATGGATAGGTCTTTGATAGAAAGTAGTAACAGTCTCTCCGACAATGAGCTAAGAATGCATGATTTATTAAGACAAATGGGTCGCAAAATTGTTCGCGATGAACATAGAGAACCTGGTAATCGTAGTAGATTGTGCGATGCTAAGGATATATGCCAAGTATTGGAACGAAATACGGTAAGTGTATATACAAAATTAATTTCTTCTAACAAAAAAAAAGTACACATTAAATCATTTCCAACGAACAATTAACATTTGGTGTTTATACAGAGTTGTTAATATATATTGTATACTTATTAATATAAATGTTCATTTTGATTGTCAGGGAACCGCATCAGTTGAAGGCATATCATTCAGCTTGTCTGAAATTAATAGAGATGTAAAAGTGTGTCCTGCAGCCTTATCAAAAATGTACAATCTACGGATTCTCAAAATTAATTGGGACAACATTGGTGACAATAACTTCAAACTGTTCATTCCTCAGAGCTTTAATTCTTATGATCTTTCTAATAAGCTACGATATTTTCAGTGGGATTTTTACCCATTGAAATCACTGCCATCTAAATTTTCTCATGAGAATATTGTGGAATTGATACTACGCGGCAGTCATGTTAAAAAACTTTGGAATCATAAAATTCAGGTATGTTTAATTTTAGTACTATTGTATTAGCAAATGCCCATTATATTAATTGTAACTCATTTTCTCCATCTTTTCGCAGTCATTTCCGATATTAAGGAGGATCGATCTTAGTTATTCCAGATTTCTTACTCAATTACCAGATCTGTCTCAGGCTTCAAATCTTGAAAGTATAAATCTTGAAGGGTGTTCAAATTTGGTTCAAGTTCTTTCATCTCTTCAGAATCTTCAAAAGCTTACTCATCTAAATTTGAGTGGCTGCTCCAACCTTAGAGATTTTAAAGAGATATCAAGGAGCACAGGGTACTTGGATCTTGTAAAGAGTGGAGACATTAGGAACCTTCTAAGCAACATTTGTCAGCTGAAGTTCACATCTCTCAAAAGTTTTATGCAAAGTCTTACAAACAGTTTAACTCTCTACTCATCTCAGGCCCACATTTCTCTTAAGTTTCCAAATAATTTAACTATTTTACGTTTGCGTGGGACGAGTATAGAAGAAATGCCCTCATCAATTAGGTGTCTCTCGGGTCTTATTAAATTAGATTTGCATGATTGCCAAAGACTTAAAAGTCTTCCGACCGGCATCTGTGAGTTGAAATCTCTTGAATGTATAAATGTATCTGGTTGTTTAGGACTAGAAAAACTTCCAGAAATATTAGAGCCTATGGAGAATTTGAAACAACTTTACATTAGTAGAGCAGGGATACAAGAGTTTCCAGACAACATGTGTAATTTAACGAAACTTGAAAGGATGGACTTCAATGGTTGTTCAAAACTGGAGAAAGTGCCTCCGCCTTGGCCTGCTTTAAAGGCCTTGAATTTAAAACATTGTCGGAGATTGAAATCAATACAAGAGCTTCCATCATCTTGTGGTTTGGTAGATGCAACCGACTGTACCTCATTGGAAACATTATCAAGTTGGTGGGCCATTGCTTCATTAAACTTATGTGGTTGTCAAAAATTGGATCCAAATATACTGAACAGCGTGGTCCTTTATTGTATAATTATGTTTCTTGCAGGACTTCCTAAATCGCAGAAGGTATACACACACACACACATATATATATATATCCATTGTATCTCTTTCTTTGTTCTAATTATAACAACTCATGATGAGATGTTTATAATTTTTTTATCAAGTTAGATTAATTTCTTTTTCACGATACAGTTCGAGATATTTTATCCAGGAGATGAAATTCCAAAGTGGTTCAGCTTTCAAACTTTGGGACCTTCAATGAATATTTCGCTTCCTCCATACTGGAATGATGACAACTTCTTGGCTTTGACTCTCTGCCTTGTCTTAGACTGCAAGAAATATGACCCTTCTTCACTTGTTGATATTCAATTGAAACTCACTTTCAAAACCACCGATGATGACCATCCTTACGGATATCGTTATTCTTATGAACTATCGGAACACAACATTATTCCAGATCACATCTTCATGTGGTCTATCAAAAAAATAACTTTGCAAAATTCAAAAGAAATGATCGGACTAAGTTGGCCCTGTACTTGTAGCACTGAGGCCTCGATTCAAGTCCAATGTTTCTTGGTGGGTTATGAAGATTATTTCTTTGAAATGGAGGATTTTGATTATCGTATGGCATCAAAGCGTGGGGGTGAAACATGTGGAAGTGAGTATTGTGAGATAAAGAAGTGTGGGATATGGTTGGTATACCAGAAAGACATTGAGAGATTTGATGCAGAAACTAAAAGTGAAGTTGATGAATACTCTGAAGCAAGGTGTTTAAGCTGTGAAGTTGTCGGCTCTCCATGAGGACAATGACGACGATCAATCGCATCCTATGATTAATTCAAAGGTCATGTTGACTTGACTGCTTACAAGATACAGAGCATTTGGATGTCAAGGAACCAAGCAAGGTAAAACAGAACAATTTGGCTCTACAACTAAGAGAGACATGCTTAGTTACTTTCCTAATAATTTAGCAAACAATTAGGTAATATCATTCAATATATATTACTAAAATGTTTATTTTAAAAAAATATATATATTTCTATGAATGTTTCCATGTAAATATTGATGAATTTTGCTTATCCTCAATTTGACTTGTCTTTTAGTTTCAGGTTATGAAGAAATTATATCCCCGAGCTATCTATGCAGGCATGACTAACATCTAATTAGCTTGAAACGAAAGTGTGTGATACCTTGGAAAAGTACTCTCTCCCTCTTATCTTTTCTATTTATGACATTGGAATAATTGGAATTTCTTTTTAGATATGAAGTGAGAAATTGTGTCTATAGAATTTTAAACTTCTATTAGTCATCCAGATTGTGGGATTCTTAATTTGTTCCCATGTGTTCCGTTATTTTTTTCTTTCATATACCAGAAGTACTCAGTTAATGTGAAGATTATGAAACCAGGTAATGTGAAGTTGTTGGTTCTTGAAGGATCAATATTGACTTAGAAGTTTCTAGAAATATCTAGTTTATTTTGTGTGCTTGGACAGCAAGCAAAATATTGGAATTGGTGGAGAAAATATCTGCAAGTGAGAAGTTCACTAACATACTAGAACATTCAAGTTTTATGGAAGCTGGCTAAACCAACCGAAAATTGCAAGTACAAATAGGAAGCTCTAGCTCTCTTGTTGTTGAGCTTACTCAAGTGAGCTCCCAAGTAAGCTCTCGTTAGTAAGTGTAGGTCTAGGTAGAGTCTTAATGTGTGAGTGTGAATGGTGTTCCAATAGAGTGAGTCAAAAGGAGTTTTAATGTGGGCTCAATTTGTGTCCTAGTAACCATAGTTGGTGGCTGTCATGTGTATGAATGTGATCAAAGGATTTATATAATTGTTTGCGTAAAATTGTAAGTTATTAGTGTAATACCAAGTGTGATTTTACCTTGACAGTTCTGACCTATGACGAAGAAGAAAATCCTAAGACTAGTTCAAAGTCAATCAAGCATATTTTGTTAATGCTTAGGTAAGTCAATTTAAACTGGTTTCTTTTCATTGCAAATTAATATGTAGAAGTCGATATACTTTGTTTACAACATGCATTTTGTGGTATTTTAATTATATTAGTATATGTACTACATTTAAAAATTTTAAGGTAACTTCTAAAGGCGGGGATCATTTTCTTTTATTTGAACTTATTTTCTTACGAAAAGTATTTGGATAGACTTTTTCATGTATATATTGGTGAATGTTGTTTATCCACAATTTTGTGCTTCTTTTTTACTTTCAGACAATGAAGAATCTGTATAAGAGCTATGCAGACACCTCAACACTTGGCTTTCTAATGAATGGCGTGGTATCTTGGAAATTTTTTTACTTCCTTTTGTACTTTTTCTGATCGTGGCATTGGAATGCCCTGTTTTTATGACACCAGTATGAATTTTTTTAACCACTGTGAGCCATTTTACATATATTTGCAGAACAAATTAAATAAAATGAACAACAGATTACCTCTGAATATGATGCTGATTTTTTTTATGATGCATTTTATGGTTAAATACATCTTTACATCTAGTCGACTATTCTAAGTAGAATGTTATGTGTATTTGAAAAGTCTTTCTAATTTGTTACTAATAGTACTCAATCAGCAGCACGGGAATTTTTTACTGCAATCTTATATGTGATGCATGTTAATATATACCTGATTCAGTGCTAGTCTTTCAATGTGTTAGCTTCTGTTTCATGTTTGGAGCTTTTAAATTGTTCTACTTTCTTATTTAGAAGATGCCTTGTTTATTGGAGCAATGGGGCTTATATCATATCTGAATTTAAGCTCTCTTTTTTTCTGACTGGATCCTCATTTCCAGTGCCCTGAAGAAATGGAAAAAGTGTATCCCACATTATGTTTTGGAAAGATGAAGGTGGTTTGGTTTCGATTCCCAGTATAATATGATAAGGATATTGCATGCCTAGATGAACATTGGATATGGAACTACAAATTGCCTGACCGTGTTAGAGGCATGGTAGGCAAGATCAAAATCATGTGGTTTTTGTCCTCGGATAGCAACATTGAAGTTCTAAAGTTTATCTTTGATGAGCATGCAAGCTGATTTCGGATTATATGTTTTATTTTGATCATGAAGAAAGCCTGCAATGCTAGCTCCTGTTTTGGGAAATTGGCACATAGTATTCCAGGATACACATTCGCAGAGACGAAGCAATACTTGATAAAATACTCGATATTTAGATCATTAAAAAGCTTGCAACCAACTGATAAATGTGAAACCCAAAATTCAGACATGCCACAGTGAAAGGAGTTTGGAGCAAATCTGTGCTGTTTGATATGCATTTGAAGGAAGAGAAATGGAAGCTGATGAGCAGCGTTTGGGTGGGAATTAGTTTCTTATGGCGCTATTAATTGCAGACCAATTGTACATGCACAGCAGCCAAATAGTGGTGGAGAACTTTTTGACCCAAACCTGGTTGCTCATGAATTATTTGGGATCACAGTTTTATGAACAGGAACAGCAAGCAGGTACCAAAGTTGTAGCAGTGAAGTAAGGGTTCAAATTCATGCGTCCAGCAAAATTATATACGTAATCATGAATCATGATAATTTTGTAGTACAAGATGAGTTGAGTTGCTATATGTAGTGTTTGCTTAAATCTTTTCAAACTCACTTTATGTTACAATTTATTTAATTAGGAATTAAAAATTATTAGAGAAAAAAGTTTTTGAAGCTCATTGATAACTGTTGAAATAAGAAAGCAACATAAAGGCAGGTCTTTCCCATACTGGATGCGTAATGCAATGCATGAAAATGTGGCTTGCACAAAAATCATCCTGAGGGACATTTCACACAAATTTTGCAAAATAGTTTCAATGTTCTGAATCTGAATAACTGATCCAACCAAAACTCCAAAAAGAAGAGACTGATTTGTTTAAAGGTTGACTAGTAGATTAGTTTTTCTCCCAAGTAACCAAAAATTTGAGTCATGGAATAAATTTGAAAGGGAAAGAGAGATGTTTCTAAATCTTTTTGGAACATCTCACAGATGATGTGTTTTCACTTTTTCTTCTTCTTCTTCTTTTTTTCACTTTTGTGCTGGGGACCTTGAGATTAACATACAAAGTCTACAATGTTATTTTTCATCATTATATATATATATATATGAACTCTCCCAAGTGTTTCCCTGTACAAAACCAAGTGTTTCCCTGTACAAAATTTGTACAAATTTCAACTGCTGCTTGACAAAGAGATCCAAGTCCAACAATTGACAGTTTGGATATGAACTTGGATATTTGATTCATATGTATGGCCCTTGGAAAATGGGCCAATAGGCTATTTTTGAACTTCTATTAAAATCCATTCCTTCAAGTTCAACTAGAGGTACCTGACTGGATTTTCATTGATTAAACCAAGTTCGTTGCTGCAAAGATCTGCGAAAAGCCCTCAGGTTCTTCAAATCATGCATGTAGTTTTATTGGGATGACCATGGATATCCATCATTTAAGTAGCTTTTCTTTGTAAGAAATATAGAAATCTTCCCTAATGGACAGGATTCAGATCATCAAAACTCTGCAAAAACATTTCTATGGTCTAAAACTGAATTTTCTTATCCAATATTACTTTGTAAGAGAAAGGATTGAATTTTTTTTTTTTAACGGTTGAATAAATTAAACTTGACCGCAATTGTCTACATCTAGAACCAAATAACCAGCAATTTTAGCCATGGAAAGATCACATGAAAATAGAAAGATATGTGGCAGAAACCACATCATATGTCTCATTCATCATCAAGATCTTACTTACTAATATTATTTATTCAACGCCCAAATTATGGTCCCTAATTACTTATTACTTCAATATTGGGGCCCTTGATTAGTAAGTTTGAATTGAATTATGAAATTGGATGAAAGTTTTTAAGTCTAATTCAATCCCTCAAGTCCAATACCAAACGGTACCTCTTTTGAGTACTTGAACTTGAGCTTTGACCCAAAAAAAAAGGATATAGATTTTCTTTTAAGTTTCTTTAGCCAAGTTGTCTAATAGATGTTCTGTTGGTCTGAACTGACCTTAACTTCGCAAAAGATTCAAATATTCTCAAATTGCAAAGTAAGAGGACTGTAGAGTTACTGATTCAATTGGGTGAATTTAAAAAAATTTAGTAAGTTTATTTAAGAAACATCAACTTTCTTTCTGGTTTTTCTCCTTGGGCTCAAAATCAAACTGTTAAGTCCTCTAGTTTAGAATAAATCAACCAAGTAATGATTGAAGATATATTATAGAAAGGACTTTCCGAAAATGGTTTTCAACAGCTAATAAGATCCTCACTATTGTAAATTTTGAGACAATTTTTCTCCTAAAATAAGGTTCATCTTGAAGCGCAAAGACATTATATATTTGCTACAAAACTCATAAGAAAAAAAGCAGTATTCAAATGCAACCCAAAAAAAGCATGTCTTACATGTATTAGAAAAATTAGTTTATGAAAGCATATATTCATGAACTATATACAAAAACAAACAAACAAGCATCACAAAAAAAATAAAAAAGTACTTAAATATTATATATATCTCAAGAACCTTAACAACTAGAGCTCTCTCCATTGAACTAAAAAACTAATTAGAAAAATTGGTTCATCCTTTAATTTACAAATTCAACAAAATTGTTAAGCAGTTTTAATGCTTCAAGATGATGATCTATCCATCTCTACAACTTCAGGGCACTCCATGATACGTTCTAGAGAAGGTTTCCAAGCCTCAGCTTTTTCTCTGCCTCTCTCAATCTCCTCCAAAACATTCCCTAAATTCTTCCCTCCTTTGCTCTTGAGCTGAAGCATCAACCACGCTAGCTCTTCTTTGGTCACAACAATCTTAACCCTCATGCTGTTTTTCCCCAAACTGCTTTCCTTTACAAACCCACTTGTTCCTCTTTCCTTTTCTTCTTCTTCTTCTTGCTGACTCTGAATTTCCTCTGTTTTTTGACTCTGTTTCCATGTCTCCATGCAATTCCCCATGGGTTTTGAAGCTCAGAAAACCTCCTTTTCCTCTAACAAAACCAACCCTTTTGGTGGTTTTAACTCTTCAGCTCACAAAAAACTGGTTTCGGATTCAGAATCCAGAAAATCAGCCTGTAAAGAAATAGTTTCTCAAAAAGTTTTTCAGCTAGAGCATGTAATATGGGAGAGAAGGAAAAAAGCAGGGTTATTTATAGGCAAATTAAATGGCCATTAAGAAATGGAAAATTATAACCAAAATTAAAACATTACGTAGACTGATTTCATTCTACTTTCGAAGTGACAAAATTTTTGTTTGTTTATTATCCGTGACTTTAATACACTGTTTCTTTGGACCCTACCCCAGCTATATTTCATACATTTAATTCAAACACTTTTAAAAAATAAAAAAGGAAGAAAAAAAAAAAAACAACAAAAAAAGAGAAAATTTTGTAACAGCTATCATGTACAAGTCCAGCTAGCACTCACATATCATATCACAATTTCATTCAATTTACTGTGTTACATTAGATTTTTAAATTATTTAAGAAAATCAATTTCCTTTTTTTGTAGAACTACAGAGAAGGTTAAGATTTGCCATTAAATTTATTGGCTGATTTGTGGAGACAATTAACTCATATAGTCTCAATTTCTAACTACATCCAAATGTTTCAACTTAATATATTAAAAAGAATAATAATAAACAAATTAACCATCAACCCAATTCTTGGAAGTACCTACGGTAATTAAAAAAATTTATTTTTTCTTTTGGATTTCAAGATAGCAACAAAATGTTATTGGTCATTGATATTGAAATTTGGTGGAATTTGTACATAGCCATAGAAAACAATTCAGTTTTCAAATTAATAAATTTTCAAAAATTAAATAGAGAGAGACCCCATCTCCAACCATTTGCCGACAAGGTCACGGGCATTAAGGGGATCACAAACATAAAATAAACCCTTAAAAAAAAAAAGGAGAGAGAGAGACCATAAAATTAAGCCACCGACGAGGAAGGGTTCTGCATTTTTTAAACTTTTATTTTTCAATTTCTTTTGTTTGACAATCTAATAGTATTATAGGGTCTTACTTTATATATTCCCATGTTGATTAAAATAGACTTCCACTTTTTTTTACGTAGAAAAACGTTCACTAGATTTACCTACAATTCAGACTTTTTTGCTTGATCAAAATGCTTTTTGCTATAAATCTTATTTTCTTTTTCATTGCAATATTTGTCACAACTCACAAATAGTTTTGCTTTTAACTTTACTCATCTTTTTCTTTCGAGTGACATAAAAATTTGTTTAAAAGAGAAACCACAACTAGAAAAAATGAGTGTAATTAGTATTGATTTGCTTCGTCTTTTTTCCCCTTTTTGGATTTGGAATTTGATTTGTTTTTAACTTTGAATGACGGTTTATCCATAAGCATGCTCGACAAAGAATGTTTGTTAATTTTAATAAAATATGTTTGTAAGCTGGAAATATTGACTATTACTTTACTATGCTCTATGAAGCTCGAATTTCCATGCAATTTTATTGACGAAAACCTCTAAATTGTTAATTCTATAATATCTTTTTTAAGTTTTCAATATGTAAATTCTACTCATGCTAGCTAGTGAGAAATACAGAACTATAATACAGAAGACTTAGTTGTCTTTTATTTTAAAGGAAATTCAAAGATTGAATTAACTAACATCAGCATTTACTCTTACCAAATAAAATAATTTTATCTCTCTAAATTGCAATTTAATAAGACACTAATATATACATATATATAGAATGAGCCTTCTAGACGCCTTTACTTTACAACCATTAAAATGTTTGAAGATTTTAAGACTAGTATTTATTTTATGTATGGAATCCCGTCAACAATTGTGAACATATTGAAATAGCAAAAGCTTATATTAATGTTATCAAGGTTTGATATGGAGATCACAGGAGACCGACGTTATGATTGTCTCAAATTCAAAAACTACACCTTTTAAGGTGAACAAAGATAAAAACTGCATGGAAATATATTTAAAATGTGCCAAGTTATCCATTTCAAAAGTAATCTATGGAGTAGATTTTCATTGTTCTTTAACTTCGTATATAAGTGAGTTTTGGTATATATATATAAAAATTTGCTATAAAATATATATGTTGGTCTCTATAAGTTTTTCAACAAAGATATTTTTTTATTTTTATTTTTTAAAAAAATTAACTTTGAATTTTATAGCATTTAAAAATATTGAGTTAAAAAAAATATTGTACAAAACACAACAATCAATTATATTTTGATGTTTTAGTCGTATTTTTTTAGTTATTTTTTTTTTTTGTAGATTTTTAAAATTTATAACATTTAAAAGTATTTAATAAAAAAAATTTAAAAATCAAAAAAAAAATTATATATTAAACTCCATAATCTTTTTATAACAAAACTATATATATATATATATATATTTATTGTAATTTGAGTGGTTATTTGGAGATGCCACGTCTTCCTCTGAACCCTATTGTCTAAATAGATAATTAACCAAAAAAAATTGTGAATATTTAATGGTGAAAAATGTGCTTGTTAGTCTATTTATTGCATCAGACAATTTGAGGCTGAATTATTTTAAATTTAATTCAATTAAATTGAATTTAACGCAAAGCTGATTTATTATGATTAAAATAATCTAGTCTAATTGAATAAAGTATTAAATATTTTCGAAATGACAACAAATTATTTCTTGAAAGAATTAAAGAAAAAGTTGTATGAAAAGCCCCTTAAACTTGAGCCAAATTCATCTCCATAGATTAAATTATTAGTAGGGTCTCCATTGATGCAACTATGACCAAAAAATGACGCTCTAAAACTACAAATTCCACCTTATTTATAACTTTAACTAACAAAATTAATGCTCAAATCGCGCTTCTCTCCATAAAACAATTGACTTTGTTGCTTCTAAAAACAAAATCAAGAAATAATATATTAATATCTTTTTCACATTGATAAAAAAAATTAATTAAGAGATTGTTAAAATTTCGCTTTCAGAAATCGGCCACACAGTTATTTTGTAACTCGACAGTCTCTAAAGTTTAGGTAAAGACGATTGACTATCTTTTTTATATGATTTTTTGTGTCTTATTTTGGAAAAGCATTCACATTTAAGTAGTACTGTTGAAACACATGGGACTCAAAAATATATTTCCTTTCCTCATTGAACCAAAACAACAACAGAGTAGGGCTAAGTACAATTTTAGAAGCTGTAATAAAAATATTATTTAATTTATAAACAATTATTTTAAAAGCATGTGTTACCCTTTTTATGAAAAAATTTATCTAATTTATGAATAATATTATTATTTTTAAAATATTATTTATTCTATAATAACATTGTCCACTTTTGTAAAGCATGTGAGATAATTTATGGAACATGTTACCTAATTTTAAAAGGGTTTTAGCATAGAATAGAAAATTCCACAACGGCAAACCTACTCTTGTCTCGCTCCTTGTAAAGTGTTGACAAAATTGGACCGTCGTATTGTGAAGAATTATCCTCACTTCTAGCTGAGAAACTTTTAGGTATATAAATTTATAATGCACAGCCAAAAATCAAAATATGTAGGACCAACAAAATAAATAATATGTCACTGTATTGTTATACGTATTCATAAAAATTTGTCATCTTGGTCAACAAAATAATCGGAGTTTCAATATGTACGCGGCCCCCACTTTTAATATGGTAAAAGATAAATTCTTAGCAAAAGATAAAACAAATACAAAACTTACAAAATGATGATCGAACCGAATCAGGCATCGGATTTCAAATGAGATATTTTTAACTTAAAATAAAATTTATTGAGCCCACCGAGAGTTTAGGAAAATGAGATCGAATTAAGATTATAAATACCCTTTTAAAATGCGTGAATGATGCAAAAGTATCTTTCATATTTTGTTTGTTTATTTTGCTTTGAAAAGATGTATTGGATAGATTTTGTTTCTACTTAAATTTTTTTTCAACTTTGTGTTGATACCTATTATATATACTCTACAGCAGAATCTGAATATACAGTTCACATACTATCACGGGCTTATTCAAGCAAAAGACAAATGTATGTAGCCAGACTGTTAACCAGCTCTCAAAACGAAGGTGGATGTGAACAAGTTGGGAGCATTATGATGAGAGAGAACTTCGATATTACATTGCCAGTGAAGGTTTCTAATTCTTTTCCAATTTGTCTTTGTAAATTTAACTTTGTAAGAATGCCTCTAAAATTGGTTAAAAACTTATATATGTGATATGGTACAATAGATTATTCATGTGCAGACATTCAATAAATATTTTGTAGAATTCATATGTTTTATTTTATTTCTATAACATTGTGCATATTTATAAATGATCGAATTTACATAACACATAATTAATAAACATGGTAAATGATAACGTAGCATCATCATTGTCTGCAAATTTTTCTTCTAAAATTGACAATTTACCCTAGTAGGATAAAATTTACAAATGTGATTGGAAAAGTGTAGTTATCCCTTCTCTTGGGGACTCTTGGAGCCGGTTTTTGATTGTGGAACCTACCTTTTTGTTGTTTTTTGTAGGGTAACAAAGTTCCAGAACCAAACGGATTCCTTCCAAGCACAAAATAATATTAATAATAATAACAATAATAATACTAACAATAACAAATTCCAAAGAGATTTTATACGTCCAGCAGTTGAAAAGCTAAATTGATATGAAGTACCTATACATACATAGACGCCCACAAAGTAGCAAAATCAGTTCGTACGCCTACAAAGTAGTAAAATCAGTTCGTACTGCTAAACCATTATAAATTTATAATGGAACAGCCTGAAAAACATGCATGCTCTCGGAATGTTTCTGGACATGGATACACTATCAAAACTAACCGTTGAAGGTTGGAATAACACATGCATGCAACTGCAATAAAGACTGGACACAATAACTTAATCATACACGCCTGCGTTTCTTGGCTAGATTCTCAAAAACCTGGTGAACATCAGCAGAAGTAATTGGCTTTGACGAGTCAAATGATTCCTGCAAAAGAAGAATGCATATTTAGGTTTGAAAACGGCCCATAACAGAAGCTCATTCTTCTGAAAAGAGGGGAACGAAGTAATATCTTGTTAGAGACATTACCAAGAAAGTACGAAGCTCATCCTTGATATCTGCAATACCATTCAGAATCTCAATCTTCTCTACGTGACCAAGGTTATTGAATAAGTTTATTTCAGCCCCCTCTTGTAGCTGCAACTTTTCTTCCCTCTTCTGCTTTGCCACTTTTTCGTACTCTACAATTGAGTCCTCCTTGTCAAGAAGAAAACCAATAGACCTCTGTTTGAAAAAATCACTGCATCTTTCACATCTGCAAAGGGTATCCCTCCAGGTTTTCGAAAGAAACATTGGCTTCCCTTCTGATTTAGGGGAATCTACAACCAGATCAACTCCAATAACACAGATAGTGTTTGGGTTGGCAATGGTGCATCGATTTGGATCTGTATCCTTCCCAGAATTTTCACCAAGTGGCAAACCCTGAGGCACAGGTTCAGACTTGACAGAAGCAGGTGCTTGAATCTTTTCCGAAGATAGATCTTTCTCTGCTAATCCAGATCCACAAGCTGAAGGTATATCGTCCACAACATCTTTATCCTTGCTTAAATTTTTAATAGCAGCATGCCTCTCTCCTGCCCATATGGTTTGAGGATATAGTCTTAAAAAGGAACAGACAGCTGAGCATGCCCCACAGATAAAATCTTCATATAAAGGCTCTCCTTCCTCATCTCTTGGAATCTGTTGTACAGGGAAGGATGGGGACAATGTGCCAAAACTTGGTCAGAATACCAACATATAGACAGATGCCAAATTTTGGATAAAAAAGAATGCTACTACAATTTTGAGAAATCAAAGTAATAGTTTAAACCGGAACTTCTAGAAAATTCTCTTTCATTTCATTGATCAACTTTCCTAGACTCGTATGGGCTTCGCTTGTGCATAAAGCAACTGGATATCAGATTGGAATTAAGGGTGGGCCACAAAAAAACATGAAATTGCTCAGTGGAAGACAAATAACACACGCGGATATGCAACATTATCGATTCAAGTAAACATGTTGAAAAAAATGTATTAAGACTCAAAGTTTTCAGGTACTATCTCAACAGCATGAATTTCATGCTACATCAACAAATTAGCCACTCCAAATTGACAGGAAGTATTAGAAGGTACTCTTATCCTATAGATCTATAGATCTTAACTTGTTCAAATGCTGCCATGATTACTTGTACCTAAAAAAATCATAATCTTAACAGGAGATCCAAGAACATGATAGAAAAGAAGTTCAAGCCTATGGCAACTCAAGCTACCAACCTCATCGGAAGACTCAAGACCAATATGTTCTTCATGGAACCAGTCTTCGCATACACAACATTGTATCATCTCCACTTGTTCTTCAGCATCAGGATCAGGATAAGGGCGACCACATGTACAGTATGCACCTTTGAAATTATGATTATATAAGTTCTCAACATTTTCCACATCTTTATTTGGCAAAAGTTTGCAAAAGAACTCTCCAAATTTTGAATTCCCACAATCACACCTAAAGTTTCTTCTGGTCCATAGTTCCACAATCTTGTCCAAATAAATGAAACCACCATTAGTTATAAGTAATGGATAACATAATGATAAAATATCATTAAGAAAATGTTATACAAAACCTAAACTTAAAGATAAAATCATTATGTAATAGTCACAAAAACAGTAAAATTATCAGCTACCAAAATAACAGAAATTAATCTTGTCCAACAATTTAACATCTCCAACAATTTGAAATCTGCGAAAGCAATTGATTAAAAAGAAGTATCAGCTTTCATGGTTTAATTTGTAAATCATATATACCAAACAAATAAAACTACAAAAAAGGAGCATGCTATGTACCCTGAATGAACTTCATAAAAAAACAATTCATTCTTGCTAGATGATAAAATAAACTAAAGCCTCGAATAATAAAAGTAAGGTTCCCCTCGGATGCAATGCAAGAGTAAATTTAGCTCTAAAAGCAGAGAAAATCATTGATATGGAAAACTCTGTTTATATACAAGGTCAACAATCTTCACCAAAAACCCATAAAATAATAACACAGTAACAAATGCAAAATCTACAATCATGCAGAACAATGGCACACTTAGAAGACTATTATGCAACCAAAAGACAATATACACATCACTAGATGATTGCCACTGAATAAAGTACCTAGAATGAAGGACATTAACTAAACGTATACCTCATGGCCATCATGGCAAGACAAGCTGCAAGCTGTGCAAAGTCCAGCATTCCCATCAGGTGTACAGGTCAGGCATGAGAAAATTGCTTGCCGCTTCATATAACCCTTAATATAGGTGCACTCCTTCCCTTCATCACCCCCCAAAACCAAATCTGCTTCCTATATCAGTAATGCAAAGCAAAAAAGCCAAGCAGAAAAAAAAAAAAAAAAAAAA
>QANX01000056.1:0-30922 GCA_003254975.1 Ochetophila trinervis
GCCACACCGCCCTAGGTAAAATGGTGTGTAGCTTATTGGATGGGCTAAGATGCAGCAACAAACTACACAACATCTTTACGTAGGGTGGGGAATGTGTGAGAGTAGTGTGCGCACAACCCAAAAGTACACATAGCACCCTTAGTAAGGCAAGGGTGTTTTATATCCTCTTCGACTTTGAATTTTCATGGGTTTTTTTTTTTCTCTNGGGTTTTTTTTTTCTTTTACTTTTTTTTTCGCTTGAAAAGACTAATACAACTTGTATATATATTAATACATACCTTTACATTTTTCTAAAAAAAAATATAAAAATTACATTGGTAAATGTTGAAGTTTGGAGTTGGATTTAATGTTGTTAAAACCTTGTAAGAACTTGAAATAAAGTCCAAAATAATCGGGCACTATTAGATTGTAGCTTTCACAAAGATAATAGCATAAAAAAAGAAGCGAAAATTGAAAAATACAAATGAGTTCACCTCAAATAAAAAAAATTAAAGTTATTTGTGAGAAGACAAGTAATTGATGTGGTTCGTACAAAGAGAGAAAAAATTGATAAAATGAGTATGAGGCTGTAATAGACATGAATAACTAAATAAAAAAATGACAAACATGGATAATTAATTTATTTGTGAAATAGATATCTGTTAAAAAATGTAAAAACAAAATGAAAGATTAATTTATAATATAATTGAATAAAACTTGAGCTGAACTTTGTAGAGCCCATTGGGCCAACATCAGATCGGTTCTTGCATAAGATTAGAGCATTTTGTGTTAGGTTTGAACCATAGTTGAAAAAATTGAAAATTTCGCCGAAATTTCGCCGAAATTTTTTTTTTTTGGAGATGGAGATATTAATTTCATCCNTTTTTTATAATTAATTTTTATTTTATATTTTTCCATAAATAAATTATGATTCATATTTTTTTTTTATCATTTTCACATCAAAATAATGTTTTACAAAAATTTAAAAATTAAATTATAATTAATGTATTTAATTATAAATGTGCATAAAAAATTGTAAATAAATAAATGAAGTTTTATATAGAAAGTGAATTTAGTTCTCTACATTTGGAGAGTCAAGTTCATCTTTTTATTTTTATTTTTTAATTTAAAAAGTTCATTGAAACTATAAAAAAGAAATATAGCTTTTAAAAATAGAGAATATAAAACTCTTTAAAAAAATATTGAATTGTATTTTTTAATGATGCAAAATTGATTGTCACATATATGTATAAGCTTACTAATGTTTTAACATTGATGAGAGAACACACAAAGAAAGAATTAAAGCACCCTTGTGTTATGATATTTGCCTCCAAGTTTCAAATACTTCAATCCATTTTTATGTAGAAAATGAATTAAGGTTACTTGTTGCTTCTGCCGAATGGAGAAGGATAAACTATTAATAGAGTAAAACAACACAAAAGGTCATTAGAACTATTCAAGATGCAGAAATTGGAACGAGGGTAAAAAAGTATTGCATGCTTTAGAGCCAATAGTTAGAACTCTTCGACTAGTTGATAGTGATGTGTCTACTACACGATATTTATATGAAGCAATATGGAAAGGGCAACAGAAGCAATTAGACAACGTTGTGGTGATGATCAAGCTAAGTACTTCTAATTATGGGATTTATTTGAACAAACAGAGAAATAATATTATTCATCCAATCAATGTAGTTGCAGATTTTCTAAATCCTATTTATATGTGAAATGATAATTTTAGAGAGGATTGTGAAATGAAAGATGGTATTGTTTTATGTTGGAAATCTTGGTCATAGTTCAGGAAAGACAAAATTTCATGGTCCAATTGCAATTGTACATAATGAAAGCATCAAGTGTATCATCCACGTAATTATAAAAAAATATAATTTATATAAATACAGTCAGCCAATCTGTTATTAGTTATAGCTGATAAATGTCGATGTATGAATTTAATGCTGAGATTAAATGATAAATAAAAAAATAAATAGTTTAGATAATTAAAAATTATTAATAATTTATTTATCAATTTATTTTTTATTTTTTATTTAATCTCAATTATTAAATTTCATATATGATAGTAAAGTAACTATATATATATATATTACGTTTTTATATTTGACGCAGGTGAGACTATTGTGTAGATCCTTTTCCCACATTGAAGAACTATGCCATACGGATATTAAATCAGCCTGGTAGTTCATCATCATGAGAGAGAAACTGGTGCATTTGAAGCTGCATAAACAAAGAAGAGAAATACACTACGCCAAAAATTTTAATAGGCGACGTAAAATTAGCGTCGCTAGTTGTAAACGGCGACGTAAATTCATGTGTCGCGGAAAGGGGAGTCGCCGAAAGTAAAAAATATTCGCGACGTCTAAATTGCGTCGCTGTAAAAATACATTCGCGACGCAAGTGTCGCAGTATCTTCATCAAATAGGCGACTCTTGCGTCTCCGTTTCTCCGTGTACATGCAGACTTTTCTCCTAGAATCGGAGACGCATGCGTCGCCTATTCTGGTAGAATCGGAGACGCACGCGTCGCCTATTCTGGTAGAATTGGAGACGCACGCGTCCCCTATTCTGGTAGAATCGGAGACGCACGCGTCCCCTATTCTGGTAGAATCGGAGACGCACGCGTCGCCTTTTCTGGTAGAATCGGAGACACACGCGTTGCCTATTCTTGTAGAATCGGAGACGCATGCGTCGCCTATTCTGATAGAATCGGAGACGCATGCGTCGCCTTTTCTGATAGAATCGGAGACGCCAGTATCGCCTTTTGTCTTATAATTACACGTCGCAAAAATTATGCCTACAATTTTTTGTCAACGCAATTCGTTACACAATTGTTTTAAAACCGCAGCAAATCCCTATTTAAGATGGCGCCGGATATTTCAAATTTATTTTTACTGACTAATTAAACGATTTTTTAAATCTTATTTGAATATTAGAAATTTAAATGTATAAATATAAATAATTAAAGTTAAACAAATTTAAATGGAATTATGTATTATAAGCAATAGAATGATGGACGTAAATTTAGTAAAAATGAGAATCAGTAGGCAAGCTAGTGATATAACAAATTATATAAGAAAAAAGAAATATTTTCAAACAATGCAAACAACAAAATTACATATATATGTACAAATAATGCGAACAACAGAATTACAAGCAGTTAAATATTTCCATAAGTATTATAATTAAATGTGACATTGTTTTGTAATGTAAAAGTATGTATATACAAGTGGAACTACGTACTATATATATATATATAACTTACTACGATATGAGTGGGAGTAGAGCAGCTGTCCATTCGGCTCTAAAATGGTCAACATATTGCTGGGTCCAAACACTATCTTGGAACTGCACATACATACCAAACAAGTAATTAAAATAAGTATTAACTAATAATATAAATTCTTACTGAGTGTAAAAATAGCATAATTTTTATTACCTTGTCCGCCAAATTTTCTCGAGCAACATTATTTACTATAATGTCCCGCATGATCATCATCACATAATATCCGCATTCGGTATTTCCTGGTTGTTTTATCGTCTATACAAATGTGATACAAAAAAACAAGTTAATCATTATATTAAACATGGAAGTAATATTTTGTTAGACAAACAATATTAATATGTATTTATAATTATTAATAAATACTTATGTGTAAAATTCTTAGCCAAATTTATGTATACAAATGTTACTAATTGATGTACCTTTATTTTAGGTCATCTAAGTTTTTCGTACTGAACTTTTTTTTGGCCATTGGATGTACAGTTCCAAGACAAGTATGCGCTATATAAATCACCAAAAATAAAATCAGCAATTAATTATTAAATTTTATTAATAATCATCCACATATTTAGTTAATTATGCATACTTACCTATCCAACAAACTCCTAAAGTCGGCCATTCTTTGACGGTTGTTCTTCGGAAGCGCATCATGAAACCATGCAACTGCTAAGAATGGGTCAACAACACCCAACATCCAATGGTCTCTACAAAAGGTATTAATTACAAATGTTTTAATAAAACTCAAATAATCCATTGCAATATTAGACAAGTTATAGTACCTTGACCAGTACGGAAAAAACCATAGCTGACCCTTTTCTGCATCTCTCCATCGCATCAAAATTTTAAGTTCTCGCTCATCGGGATTTCTCATTTCTACATTGGCTATATCATCAGAGAGCATAAAACAATATTTCCCTAGTTGTTCACCCATCAATCGGGAATCTAAATGCCTAAGCAGTGAATCATCATTTACATAATTAGTTGTATGTAACAAATATAGCAATAAAATATTTTTCAATTAATGCAATAAAGTTGGAATTACATACCTTATGTAGAACAAAATGCAAGACTGTTGCAACTCCAGCATGTAACAAAAATCTATTATATCTTTTTTCGAAATTGCTATCAAGACTTCGTGGCCCACAACTGTCGGTGGCAAGGAGGTCATCCACATGTGATACATGTCGAAAGGGTCGAGCCGCCTTAACAACTCTATAAGTGCAGGGCTAAGGTTGTATGAGCCGACAGCGTCAACTTCATCAGTTGCAGCAAGATCTGCCGGCTCGGCCTCTACTGGTTGGGACCTATGTGAGCCACTTGATCCTGCATCAACTACCTGTTTGCCCTTTGATTTTCTCCTTTTCCCAAAATCCTGAAACCAAAATAAGAAAAAACATCTTAGTATCACAAATTAGCTAACATATATATGGAAACATAACAAGTCGGTTTTGAATATATATATATATAATATTATATACCTCATCGGATGGTAGAATAACAAGATGACGAGGCCACGCCACGAATGATCCTTCTGCCTCTTTAACATATAGCACGTCAAAAGAGGGTACAGGTAACAATGCAATAAGATCAATCGCTTCATTCAGTGAGACTCTAAAGTTGTACGGTCCCAACTCTATACCATGGCAAACTGAACTATCGGTTGTCAAAGTCCCAGTTGCCACAACGTTTTCTCGTGTCCCTTGCGCAAGCTCACATATAATATCCTGCATTTCAAAGACATGTTGGAAAACATCATCGGGTTATAACAATAAAAATTAAGAATATATAGTAACAATTTAATAATGGTACACGTACCTCGGTGCAATCACCGCTCGAATGATCTGCTGCATGACATGATCCCTGTGTGGGTGATTGTGGTGGTATGTCAAGGCCGCATGCAGCAGCGAGATCACATACGTCGTCCACTGCCCCTTTCTTGCGGACAACGTCGAATAGACTACTCAAAACCTGCTCCAATTTCTCTATCCTCGCATTCTGCCTTTGGATATTTGCATCTGCATCGAGTTCCTTCTTGTTCTTTTGCGTGCTTCGCCACGGTATTTTGAAAAAATTCTTGACCGTGTACCCTTGTCCCTTTCCTCGAAGCCAACCAGAATACTCCTCGGACCCGAGGGCTTGTGTAAGCACATCATTTGGAGGAGAGGCATCAAGAATTCCTTGAGTGACATTCTGCTGTAAAGCATGCTACAAAAAACAAAAATGCATGAAAAAATATTAATATGGTTAATTATGCATAATTATTAATTATAAATCATATGACCACTAATTTTGGTAATTATATAACTCACAATGTTCTCAACAATTAACTGAACCTCCGGATTGTCTACCCGTCTATCTTTCTTTGCTCTTGCACGGATCCATAGCTCTGCGCGCTCGATCGGTTCAGTGGTGCCTCTCTCAGCTTGCTGCAAATTTAGACATGCATTAAATATATGGACCTATTAAATATTCGATATTTAAATTAAACTTACTCTTATAGTGTGTGCATGTATACATATTTATAAATATTATGCACCATCTGCACCTCCAAACGCGGATATCCTTTACACCCAAGTCGATGGGGATATTTGTTGCCTTGCCGTACTTCTTTCCGATCCGCACTTAACTTCTGTAATTATTGTTGACATAATATATATTTTAATATTAATTAATGTTTTATAAAATATGTTTGACACATGCATACATATATAATTAAATTCTATATCAATTTTTGTACCAATTTTTACCTTGAAGTCTTCACCAAGCCTGTGGCTAAGAAATAAATCCCAGTCTTCTTGTTTGATGAAAGGAGACTTGTCAGTCGGTGGGTGCTTGAACAACTGGGGGTATTTCAAGTATGGGGTCACATACTTCTCAAACAGTTTGTGCTTAAACCTCCTCCACTTCCCAGCGCAACTTCTAAGAGTCTGGTCCTTATGAGAGTCATCTTTCTTCGAATAACCCTACAACAACATCAATGTAGCATTTAGTAAATAACTCTATAATATAATTCGGGTTTAGGGTTATATATGCCATTGTATATTACCTTTAATGCTTGCCATAAGTTATCTTTCAATGCTGGAGACACATCGTTCCAGGTTTTAATGGAAATTGGTACTGTGAAACGAGTGATTGAGCCCATCAAGTTGACCATCCTCACAGCTTCCTTGTTTAGGGGAGCTCCATGCTCATTGAATTGTAGGTTCAACTCCTTTGCGTCTGCCTCCTTTCTAAACTCTTCTAACGTTGTAGGTCCTCGACCTTTCCGCTTAGGAATTGGAACACTTGCACCGGCTTCATCCTCTGTGGATAACGGCTTATCTTCCGGAAGAGTAATATCATCCTCATTCGGATCCATTAATCTGTAACACACAATGTCGAATAAATTCGTGAACCATGCATAATATGTTAAACGGTCTTAATTTAAATGCGTCGCCTATTGCTTATAAACTTTAAACGGTGCACATATGTCGCCTTTTAATTTAAATGCGTCGCCTAATTAAATTGTAGTTGTTGATGTCCTAACTCACATACTTGGTTACATTTTAATTTAATGAATGAATTGACAAAGAAAAACATTGACGCAATGGAAAATTTAAATGCGTCGCCTATGCTAAATGCGTCGCCTATGCTTATGTTTTAATGGTCTACATATGTCAATATTGTCAACAATGCATCTCCTAATGTATACATACAGTCCGGCATATATATAAAAATGACTAAATGTGCATACTAATAAATTAAATTAAAACCGTTAAACCGTATATACTTTTATCCACATTTTCATGTTCACCTATATATCAACAAACCGTATACATGTGTATCCATAAATGTATAATAACAAAAGTCATGGGATTTATCATAGTATGACAACAAAACTCATAGGATTTATTTAATTTATTCCAATCAATTAGATCATAAAAACTCAAACACTCAAAACCGTATACAACATCCCTTTATATACATTCAATAAACATACAAAGAGTCATATTAAATACAATATTTACTTATTCTAACATAACTGAAATTTATCCATCTTTTAGCAAATATATTAACAACAATTTGGTAAACTAATTAATATATGAGTTGCATACTCGTTTGAGAGAGGCGGTGGCGATAATGGAGCCCAACAGTCCGGTGGGGAGAAAGTTTGAGAGGAAAGCAGTGGCGGCGGCAGCAATGGAGCCCAACAGTCCGGCGGGGAGAGAGTTTGAGAGGAAGACAGTGGCGGCGACGGCAATGGAGCCCAACAGTCTGGCAGGGAGAGAGCTTCAGAGGGAGACAATGGCGGCAGTGGCGGCGGCGGTGGGAGCTTGTTTTTTTGACATATATTGTTCGGCTGATAGATAGGTTAATGTATACATACAGTTGTGACATATATTATGGAATGAATAATGTTCACCTACATATCAATAAATTAAAATAAAACCGTATACTTTTATCCACATTTGTATCCATATCCACTATATTTACAAAATTCATGGCATTTATGACAACAAAACTCATAGGATTTATTTAATTTATTCCAATCAATTAGTTCATAAAAATCCAAACACTCAAAATTATATACAACATCCCTTTATATACTTCTTAAACATACAAAGAGTCATATTACATACAATATTTAATTTATTCTAAATTTATTAAATTTATCCATATTTTAGCAAAGATATTAACAACAATTTGGTCAACTAATTAATATAAGAGTTTGCATACTCTTTTGCACTATAGGCGGTGGCGGTAATGGAGCCCAACAATCCGGTGGCGGCGGGGAGAGAGTTTGAGACAGTCCGGCGGCGGCGGGGAGAGAGTTTGAGACAGTCCGGCGGCGGCGGGGAGAGAGTTTGAGAGTCCAGCAGTGACGGCAGCGGCGGGGGGCGGCGGCGGGGGGGCTTGTTTGACTCCGGTGGGGTGATATGTAGAGAGGAAATGAAGAGATGAGGCCGGTTAGATGGGAGGGGAAGTGGGGAGAGAGGTTGACATAATTGAGAGGAAGAGCCCAACAGTCCGGCGCGGCGGGGAGAGAGATTGAGAGGAAGAGCCCAACAGTCCGGCGCGGCGGGGAGAGAGTTTGAGAGTCCAGCAGTGGCGGCAGTGACGGCAGCGGCGGGGGGCGGCGGCGGGGGGGCTTGTTTGACTCCGGTGGGGTAATATGTAGAGAGGAAAATAAAGAGATGGGGCCGGTTAGATGGGAGGGGAAGTGGGGAGAGAGGTTGACATAAATTTTGTGTTGGTGGGAAGTTGTCCCGCCATAAATTTTCACCAAACATGGAGCACCAATAATGGACTATAGGCGACACCAGTGTTGCCAATAATACAGTATAGGCGACACTGGCGTCGCCAATACCGTAATTTTTAATTTTTTTTTTTTTTTATTTGCATTCTTTATAATTTGATATACGTTTACATCTGTATTTCCTTTTCTACAAATTTTAAGTCTTAAAATTATATATTGTAGATGAAGAGATTAAATTACTTGAGAATTAAAAAAAAAAAAAAAATTGAGGCACTATAGGCGACGCTGGTGTCGCCAATACTACAGTATTGGCGACACCAGCGTCGCCAATAATACCGTATTGGCGACACTGGCGTCGCCAATACCCTAATTTCTTATTTTTTTTTTTTTTTTTTTTTTTATAAGTTGATATACGTATACATCTGTATTTCCTTTCCTATAAATTTTAAGTCTTAAAATTATATATTGTAGATGAAGAGATTAAATTAATTGAGAATTAAAAAAAAAAAAAAAAATTGAGGCACTATAGGCGACACTGGTGTCGCCAATACTACAGTATTGGCGACACCAGCGTCGCCAATAATACCGTATTGGCGACACCAGCGTCGCCAATACCCTTATTTTGTATTTTTATTTTATTTTATTATTTTCCATTGTTCATAAGTTGACATTATTGTTGAAAAATTAATGTATAATCAATCATATATGGTATCATCGTATAAACATAAATATATATGTATAGTGCATATTCAACACAACAATTATGTCAATTATGCAACCATGTTTGTTGACATATATATGTATTGGTTTAAAGAATTTGAATGCAATATTTATACTTTGTTTGCATAGTTAATAAAAAAATATGTGACAAATTGTATAATGTATATGTTATATATGTATACATAATGCAATTTCTTTCTGATATATTTTAATTATTAAAAAGGGATAATTGTAGATGAAGAGATTAAATTACTTGAGAATTAAAAAAAAAAAATTGCCTTTCACTACCATATTTAATTCCAACCTATCTACTAACATTTAATTTTCACCAACCATGCATTATGTATCTATAAATAGGCACATCCTCACGTTAACAGTCCCCATTTCATGATTTGTTTCTCTCTTTTACATATATATATATATCTTTCTTGCCTTATATTTTGAAATAGTTTCAGCTGTTATGTCCAATTATTCAGCTGAAATTATTTCAAAATAAAAGGAAAGAATGAAATATTCTTGAAACATCGGAAAAAAAAAAAAACAACTATGGAAATTATGATCTTCTTGGTTTCATTATGTTTTAGCTGATACTATTTCAAAATATATGGAAACGATAAAATTTTTATGATCTTTAGTCTCTTTCATCTGTTCGACCCACTTCAAATGGTCGTATATTCTTCAGGTATTTCATGTACCTCTAAAGATCAAATATTTCATTGTCATAGAGGAGGCTTCCTTGTCCAGTATCATAAAACGGCAAGGCAACAAATACTTGGACAAGGCCGGATCCGGATTTCTTTTTCTGCCCCTCATTTTTTATATGTGGATTGAGATGCCGATCGACATCTAGAGATTTTAATGTAAACCTGATAATGATATGCTCGAGATTCATATATATGGATAATTTATGATCTATGTAAACATGTTTGTGTAATATCAATAAAAATATTTCATATATTTGGTAGGATGTTGTTTTGTATATATAATATGTATATGTATATATTTTATCTATATATGTAGGGTTATATATAGTATGATTGATATTCCATTTTTGAACAATAATATGAACTTGAGAATAAAAAAAAAAAAAAAAAAATTGAGGCACTATAGGCGACGCTGGTGTCGCCAATAATACAGTATTGGCGACACTGGCGTCGCCAATACCCTTATTTTTTCTTTTTTTATTTTTATTTTTTTCATTGTTCATAAGTTGACAATTATTGTTGAAAAATTAATGTATAATCAATCATATATGGTATCCTCATATAAACATAAATATATATGTATAGTGCATATTGAACACAACAATTATGTCAATTAATTATGCAACCATATCTTCAAACTATTGCCTTTCACTACCATATTTAATTCCAACCTATCTACTAACATTTAATGTCCATCCACCCCTTTATAGTTGCAATAAATTATATTTATATTTAACCTTTTTTTGTTAACATTGTATTAATTTTACGTTATTAATTTACTTTTAGTTCCTCCATTTATATAACATTTTTCCATGCGTAGAAACATCATTGAACCTACAAACTCAACCAAAGTTGCACGGTGCAAGTAAGTTTACATGTAAACTCGAATTTCATATTATTTAAACGTTTAATACGCAATATTGCTGCATACTTGTGTTTATGTTTTGTAATATTTTATTCTCGTGTGTTTTTTGGTTACTTTCATACGCTGATGCAATACGAAGATTACTGCATTAGTTACTCAAATAATATTTTATCGAATGGATAAGTCATGGATATATTCGGATAGACGATCCACACGTTTTGCCAAAGGTGTGGACGAATTTTTAGAATTTGCGGCGAAAAATGTAAGTGATCGTAATGTCGTTCGGTGTCCTTGCATGAAATGTGGCAATATGACATTGCATTCTATGAAGGACATAAAAGGTCATATATATTGGAATGGATTTGATAGCAATTATATGCAATGGGTTTGGCACGGTGAATCTTCCTACCAGTTAGCTGGTGGCGAGACGTCTTCACAGTTTGTTAATCAAGATTTAGAGTTCGATGAAGAGGACAGCGATAGCGAAGAAGATATGGCGTACAACAACATCAAAATGACTCGGGATGCCTTCGATAATATGCATTCAGATATTCCCAAAAATCCTGATCATTTTGCAAGTCTGTTGGAAGAGGCAGAGAAACCTCTGTTTCCAGGATGCACAAAATTTACCAAATTATCGGCTGTTGTTAAATTATATAACTTGAAGGGTAGATATGGGCATTCTGACAAGAGCTTTGATGCACTGCTGAAGTTGTTATCTGAGATGCTGCCACCCGATAATGTCTTGCCAACTTCTATTTACTATGTTAAAAAGACATTAACTGCTTTGGGAATGAAGTACGAGAAGATACACGCATGCCCCGAAAATTGTATTTTGTTTAGAAAACAGTTTGCGGATCATAAAATATGTCCTAAATGTGGGTCATCCAGATGGAAAATTGGAGAAGATAACACAATTACAAAAATCCCATCGAAGGTTTTATGGTATTTTCCACTGGTTCCACGTTTTAGAAGAATGTTCCATAGTGTTTCGACCGCTAAGTATTTGCAGTGGCATGCAAATGAGAGAAAGACTGTACGAGGCAAAATGCAGCACCCAGCGGATGCTCCAGCATGGAAATTGGTAGACCGTAATTGGCCAGACTTCGCCGCAGAAGTTAGAAACCTTAGACTCGGTATTGCAGCCGATGGAATGAACCCGCACAGTTTACAGAGTAGTGTCTACAGTGTTTGGCCTGTTATCAGTGTCGTGTATAATCTTCCTCCCTGGTTGTGCATGAAGCGAAAATTCATGATGTTGACTCTTCTAATATCTGGACCTAAACAGCCTGGCAACCGTATCGATGTATATCTGGAGCCATTAATCGAAGAATTGAAATTGTTGTGGGACGAGGGCATTGAGGCTTTTGATGCTTATCGTAAAGAGGAATTCACTTTACGGGCAGTGCTGCTATGGACAATAAATGATTTTCCCGCTTATGGCAACTTAGCTGGTCATGCAACGAAGGGATACCATGCATGTCCAATTTGCAGTCATAACACTTTTGCTATTCGCTTGCAACATGGCCGGAAAATGAGTTTTGTTGGGCATAGAAGATTCTGCCTCGTAATCATCCATACCGAAAGCAAAAAAAGACTTTTAATGGGATTCAAGAATTTGGAGAACCTCCGATACCATTGACTGGTGAGGAAATTTTGGAAAAGCTTAATGCTTGTAGTTTTGACGACACAGGGAGAGGTCCAAATTTTTGCGGATATGAGGTTTAACACTGTTGGAAAAAGAAGTCAATATTTTTTGAATTACAGTACTGGAAATATCTCCATATACGACACAACTTGGATGTCATGCATATTGAGAAAAATGTTTGCGAAAGTATTATAGGTATATTGCTTAATATTCCAGGTAAAACGAAAGATGGAATAAATGCGAGGCTGGATTTAGTGGATATGGGCCTTCGGCTTGAATTGGCTCCGTCGGTACATGGAGCACGCTCTTTTTTGCCTCCTGCATGTTATACGTTATCCAAACAAGAGAAACATAAATTTTGTCGTTGTTTGGCAGAGATAAAAGTTCCTGATGGTTATTCATCAAATTTTCGTAATATTGTGAGAATGGATGACTTGAGGCTTGTAGGGATGAAGTCCCATGATAATCACACGTTGATGCAGCAACTATTGCCCCTTGCAATACGCCCGGTGCTTCCTACAAACGTGCGAGCTGCAACTGCTAGATTTTGTTTTTTCTTTAATTCAATATGTAAAAAATCAATCGAGACTGCATCCCTTGATGCCATACATAGTGATCTTGTGAGGACATTGTGCATGCTGGAAAAGTTCTTTCCACCATCATTTTTTGATGTAATGGTTCATTTAACCGTGCACCTTGTACGAGAAGTTCGATTGTGTGGACCAGTGCATTTCAGATGGATGTACCCATTTGAGAGGTACATGAAACTATTGAAGAGTTATGTTCGCAACAAAAACCGACCAGAAGGTTGCATCGCTGAGAGTTATGTAGCTGAAGAAGCAATCGAGTTTTGTAGTGAGTACCAACGAGGGTTAGACGCAATTGGAAACCCTATTGGCAGATATCAAAGGCTGATTAACAGTGAGGATGTCGATGCCCTATTAAAGGTGGAAAGATGTACCAAATTGATCAAAAGCTTTGGGAGCAAGTCCATATGACCGTTCTTTCAAATTCCCCGGAGGTGGAGGCATATAGGAGGTATGGATTTTTATTGTCAATATCTATTGCATATTGCACGTACATACATATATGCATGAATATACGGTTTTCATATTTTGTGTCTTATGTGTGTTGTTAGTTTTCATTTGGAAGCCTTAAAAGCCGATAAAAGAAACAGAGGAAAGAGGGCAAAATGGATTCAAGATGAGCACAACCGCACATTTATGTATTGGTTGCGTGATAAGGTATAGCTAATTTAAAATACATCTTTTAATTGTTTGGTGAATGTCCAAATTGGACACACTTAATTTATTTATTAATGCTCCTCAATATTATAATTACTTCCAAATTCTTTGCATTAATAGGTTGACGCCGAGCGATGTAAGCCGAAATGTAATGTGGATGACACATTGAGGTGGCTTGCACAGGGTCCACAATGGGTGGTAACGAAGCATGAAGGGTATGTCATTAAAGGGGTTTGTTTCAACATTGTGGAAAGGGACAATAAACGTGTCACACAAAACAGTGGAGTGAAGATAGTAGCCCAAGGTATGCATTATGCAACAGCAAAAGACAATAATCCTATTTTAGCGAATATGAATTACTATGGTAAAGTAAGAGAAATTTGGGATGTCAATTACGTTGGTTTCCGCGTCACTGTTTTCATGTGTGATTGGGTTGACATTAGTACGGGTGTGAAAACTGATGATTTAGGCTTTACATGTGTCAACTTTAATAAGTTAGGTCACATATCAGAACCATTCATCATGGCCTCACAAGCGCAGCAAGTTTTTTACGTCGAGGATCAGGTTGATCCACGTTGGTCAGTAGTGCTATCTCCACCACAACGTGATGTATTTGTTGATGAAAACGAAGACGACGAAAACGAAGACGCTCCCATGGATCATAACCCATTTTCCGATCGTCTCCCTTGTGTGGAGCACGACATGATGTTAACAGTGACGAAGACAGGGACGAAGTTGATATTCGTGAAGATTGTGAAGGGATGTGACTATGATAATTATATGTAATTTAATTATGTTTATATTCGGCGAGCAATGATAAGGTATATTTATGTTTATATGTTACTGAATTATGATTCACATTGAATTTTTGAACAATAAACAATGCAAAAAAAAAAAAAGTATTACCGTATGTATACATATATAATTTGTACTCTTCATCTACAATATATGTAATTTGAACTACTTATAAACATTGCATAAAAAAAAAAAGAAAAAATAAACATAAATTAGGACTATTGGCGACGCCAGCGTCGCCAATACTGTATTATTGGCGACGCTGGTGTCGCCAATAGTGTACTATTGGCGACGTCAGCGTCGCCTATAGCCCTATTTTTTTTTTTTTTTTAATTCTCAAGTAATTTAATCTCTTCATCTACAATATGTAATTTTAAGAATTAAAAGGTAATTTAATCTCAAGGAAATACATATGTGCATATATATAACATATCCAACAAGACAATTTGTTCACATAATTTTTATTAACTATGCAAACAAAGTATGGATATTGCATGCAAATTCCTTAAAGCTATTGTATATTTCAATATACATGCATGCATAATTGACATAATTGTTGTGTTCAGTATGCACTATACATATCTATTTATGTTTTTATGATGATACCATATATGATTGATTTTACATTTTGCATCAATAATGTGAACTTATAAACAAAGTATTAAAAACAAAAAAATAGGGCTATTGGCGACGCGTATTATTGGCGACGCTGGTGTCGCCAATAGTACACTATTGGCGACGTCAGCGTCGCCTCTAGCCCTATTTTTTTTTTTTTTTAATTCTCAAGTAATTTAATCTCTTCATCTACAATATGTAATTTTAAGAATTAAAAAGTAATTTAATCTCAAGTAAATTGTACTCTTCATCTACAATATATAATATTATCATACTATGTAAACGAAATGAAATGCATTTTGTATACATATATCAAATTATACAAAAAGCGAAAAAAAATAAATAAATAAAAAACCGAAATTAGGGCTATTGGCGACGCCAGCGTCGCCGATACTGTATTATTGGCGACGCTGGTGTCGCCAATATTATTGGGGACGCCAGCGTCGCCTTTAGTGACATTTTTTTTTTAAATCTCACGTAATTTGTACTCTTCATCTACAATATATAATATTAACACTTAAAATGTATACGAATTGAAATGCATTATGTTGTCATATATCAAATTATACAAAAAGCAAAAAAGAAAAATAGAAAAAAAACCGATTTTTGGGATATTGGCGACACTTGTGTCGCCTGTAGTGTGCATTATGAGCGACACTTGTGTCGCCTTTAGTGTGCATTAAATACAAATTAGGTGAACCGGTGAACTACTTCAATTTTTGGTGAAAATTTATGGCGGGACAACTTCCCACCAACCCAAAATTTATGGCAAGTTCTCTCCTCACTTCCCCTCCCATGTAACCGACCCCATTATTTCCTCTTCCTCTCTACCTATCTCCCCACCGGAGTCAAACAAGCCGCCGCCGCTGTTACTGCCGTCTTCCTCTCAAACTTTCTCCCCGCCGGACTGTTGGGCTCCATTACCGCCGCCGCCGCCATTGTGCATGCTGGACTTTCTTCCTCTCAAACTCTCTCCCCGCCGGACTGTTGGGCTCCATTACCGCCGCCGCTGCCACTGCTGAACTTTCTTCCTCTCAAAGTCTCTCCCCGCTGGACTGTTCGGCTCCATTTCCGCCGCCGCCTGCCTCAAACGAGTATGCATCTCTCATGTCCAATTAGTTGACCAAATTGTTGTTAATATATTTGCTATACAACGTTGGATAAATTTAAATAATTTTAGAATAAATTAAATATTGTATTTAATATGACTCTTTGTATGTTTATTGAATGTATATAAAGGGATGTTGTATACGTACGGTTTTGAGTGTTTGGATTTTTATGATATAATTGATTGGAATAAATTAAATAAATCCTATGAGTTTTGTTGTCATACTATGATAAATCCCATGAGTTTTGTTATTATAGTGGATATGGATACAAATGTATACGGATGGACAATATATAGATGAGCATGAAAATGTGGATAAAAACATAAGGATATGCGACGCATTTAATGATTCCAACGGGTCAATATATAATTTGGTCAATATATAGTATGTGAGTTAGGACATCAACAACTATATATTTAATTAGGCGACGCATTTAAATTAAAAGGCGACATATGTACTATGATAAAAGTTTATAAGCAATAGGCGACGCATTTAAATTAGGACCGTTTTACATAATATGCATGGTTCAACGAATTTATTGATATGTTGTGTGTTACAGATTAATGGATCCGAATCAGGATGATATTACTCTTCCTCCCGATGAGCCGTTATCCACAGAGGATAAAGCCGGTGCAAGTGTTCCAATTCCTAAGCGGAAAGGTCGAGGACCTACAACGTTAGAAGAGTTTAGAAAGGAGGCCGACGCAAAGCAGTTGAACATACAGTTCAATGAGCATGGAGCTCCCCTAAACAAGGAAGCTGTGAGGATGGTCAACTTGATGGCTCAATCACTCGTTCAACGATACCAATTTTCATTAAAACATGGAACGATGTGTCTCCAGCATTGAAAGATAACCTATGGCTTGCATTAAAGATAATATACCATGGCATATATAACCCTAAACCGTATTACATTATAGATTTATTTACTAAATGATACATTGATGTTGTTGTAGGGTTATTCGAAGAAAGATGACTCTCATAGGGACCACACTCTTAGAAGTTGCGCTGGGAAGTGGAGGAGGTTTAAGCACAAACTGTTTGAGAAGTATGTGACCCCATACTTGAATGACCCCCAGCTGTTCAAGCACCCACCGACTGACAAGTATTCTTTCATCAAACAAGACGACTGAGATTTATTTCTCAGCCACAGGCTTGGTGAAGACTTCAAGGTAAACATAAAAAAAAATATTGGTATAGAATTTAATTATATATGAATGCATGTGTCAGACATATTTTATAGAACATTAATTCATATTAAAATATATTATGTCAACAATAATTACAGAAGTTAAGTGCGGATCGGAAGGAAGTACGGCAAGGCAACAAATATCCCCATCGACTTGGATGTAGAGGATATCCGCGTTTGGAGGTGCAGATGGTAGGTAATATGTATGGCATATATGTATACATGCATGCACACACTATAAGAGTAAGTTTAATTTAATTATCAAATATTTACTAGGTCCATATGTTTAATGCATGTATAAATTTGCAGCAAGCTGAGAGATGCACCACCGAACCGATCGAGCGCTCAGAGCTATGGATCCGTGCAAGAACGAAGAAAGATGGACAGGTAGACAATCCAGAGGTTCAGTCAATTGTTGACAACATTGTGAGTTATATATAATTACCAAAATTAGTGGTCACATAATTTATAATAATTATGCATAATTAACCAAATTATTATTTTTTCATGCATTTTTGTTTTTTGTAGCATGCTTTACAGCAGAATGTCACTCAAAGCATTCTTGATGCCTCTCCTCCAAATGATGTGCTTACACAAGCCCTCGGGTCCGAGGAGTATCCTGGTCGGCTTCGAGGAAAGGGACAAGGGTACACGGTCAAGAATTTTTTCAAAACACCGTGGCGAAGCACGCAAAAAAACAAGAAGGAACTCGATGTAGATGAAAATATCCAAAGGCAGAATGCGAGGATAGAGAAATTGGAGCAGGTTTTGAGTAGTCTATTTGATGTTGTCCGCAAGAAAGGAGCAGTGGACGACGTATGTGATCTCGCTGCTGCATGCGGCCTTGACATACCACCGCAGTCACCCACACAAGGATCATGTCATGCAGCAGATCATTCGAGAGGTGATCGCACCGAGGTACGTGTACCATTATAAACATTAAATTCTTATTATATATTCTTAATTTTTATTGTTATAACCCGATGACGTTTTCCAACATGTCTTTGAAATGCAGGATATTGTATGTGAGCTTGCGCAAGGGACACGAGATAACGTTGTGGCAACCGGGACGTTGACAGCCGATAGTTCAGTTTGTCATGGTATAGAGTTGGGACCGGACAACGTTAGAGTCTCACTGAATGAAGCGATTGATCTTACTGCATTGTTACCTGTACCCTCTTTTGACGTGCTATATGTTAAAGAGGCAGAAGGATCATTCGTGGCGTGGCCCCGTCATCTTGCTATTCTGCCATCCGATGAGGTATTTAATATTTCTATATATATTAATTGAAAACCGACTTGTTTTGTTTCCATATATATGTTAGCTAATTTGTGATACGTACTAAGATGTTTTTTCTTATTTTGGTTTCAGGAGTTTGGGAAAAGGAGAAAATCAAAGGGCAAACAGGTGGTTGATGTAGGATCAAGTGGCTCACATAGGTCCCAACCAGTAGAGGCCGAGCCGGCAGATCTTGCTGCAGCTGATGAAATTGACGCTGCCGGCTCATACAACCTTATCCCTGCACTTGTAGAGTTATTAAGGCGCTTCGACCCTTTCGACATTTATCACATTTGGATGACCTCCTTGCCACCGACAGTTGTGGGGCACGAAGTGGAAATATCAATTTCTAGAAAGATATAATTGATTTTTGTTACATGATGGAGTTGCAACAGTCTTGCATTTTGTTCTACATAAGGTATGTAATTCCAACTTTATTGCAAAAATTGAAAAATATTTTATTGCTATATTTGTTACATACAGCTATGGTTGAAAAATTCCAACTTTATTACTTTATTGCTATAGTTGAAAAATAATTATGTAAATGATGATTCACTGCTTAGGCATTTAGATTCCTGACTGATGGGTGAACAACTAGGGAAATTTTGTTTTATGCTACCTGATGATATAGCCAATGTAGAAAGGAGAAATCCCGATGAGCGAGAACTTAAAATTTTGATGAGATGGAGAGATGCAGAAAGGGGTCAGCTATGGTTTTTTCCGTACTGGTCAAGGTACTATAACTTGTCTAATATTGCAATGGATTATTTGACTTTTATTAAAACATTTGTAATAATACATTTTGTAGAGACCATTGGATGTTGGGTGTTGTTGACCCATACTTAGCAGTTGCATGGTTTCATGATGCGCTTCCGAAGAACAACCGTCAAAGAATGGCCGACTTTAAGAGTTTGTTGGATAGGTAAGTATGTATAATTAACTATATATGTGGATGATTATTAATAAAATTTAATAATTAATTGCTGATTTTATTTTTGGTGATTTATATAGCACATACATGTCTTGGAACTGTACATCCGATGGCCAAAAGAAAGTTCGGTACGAAAAACTTAGATGGCCTAAAACAAAGGTACATCAATAACATTTGTATACATAAATTTGGCTAAGCTTTTTACACATAAGTATTTATTAATAATTATAAATATATATTAATATTGTTTGTCTAACAAAATATTACTTACCTATTTAATATAATGATTAACTTGTTTTTTTGTATCACTTTTGTATAGACGATAAAACAACCAGGAAATACCGAATGCGGATATTATGTGATGATGATCATGCGGGACATTATAGTAAATAATGTTGCTCGAGAAAATTTGGCGGACATGGTAATCAAAATTATGCTATTTTTACACTCAGTAAGAATGTATATTATTAGTTAATACTTTTTTTAATTACTTGCATGTTTGGTATGTATGTGCAGTTCCAAGATAGTGCTTGGACCCAGCAATATGTTGACCATTTTAGAGCCGAATGGACAGCTGCTCTACTCCCACTCTTATCGTAGTAAGTTATACATATATATATATTTATCGTAGTAAGTTATACACATATATATATAGTACGTAGTTCCACTTGTATATACATACTTTTACATTACAAAACAATGTCACATTTAATTATAATACTTATGGAAATATTTAACTGCTTGTAATTCTGTTGTTCGCATTATTTGTACATATATATGTAATTTTGTTGTTTGCATTGTTTGAAAATATTTCTTTTTTCTTATATAATTTGTTATATCACTAGCTTGCCTACTGATTCTCATTTTTACTAAATTTACGTCCATCATTCTATTGCTTATAATACATAATTCCATTTAAATTTGTTTAACTTTAATTATTTATATTTATATATTTAAATTTCTAATATTCAAATAAGATTTAAAAAATCGTTTAATTAGTCAACAAAAATAAATTTGAATTATCCGGCGACGTTTTAAATAGGGATTTGCTGCGGTTTTAAAACAATTGTCTAATTAGTGACAAATTGCGTTGCCAATAATTTTTGCAAAAAATGGTTAAGAAAAAAGGCAACGCGAGCGTCTCCGATTGTAGGAGAAAAGGCGACACTAGCGTCTCCGATTGTAGGAGAAGAGGCGACACTAGCGTCTCCGATTGTAGGAGAAAAGGCGACACTAGCGTCTCCGATGGTAGGAAAATAGGCGACACTCGCGTCTCCGTTTCTAGGAGAAAAGGCGACACTAGCATCTCCGATTGTAGGAAAATAGGTGACACTCGCATCTCCGATTCTAGGAGAAAAGGCGACACTAGCGTCTCCCATTCTAGGCCAAAAGTGCGCGTAAACAATGAGAAACGGAGACACTTGTGTCGTCAATTTGATGAGGATACTGCGACACTAGCGTCGCGAATGTAAAATGGTTATCAGCGACGCCACGCGTCGCCTTAATCCTTATTTTACGGCGACGCAATTTGGACGTCGCGAATGTTTTTGTACTTTCGGCGACTCCCCTTTCCGCGACACATGAATTTACGTCGCCGTTTACAACTAGCGACGCTATTTTTACATCGCCTATTAGGGTTTTTGGCGTAGTGTTTATATTAAACAACAATCTTACAAAAATTTACCTCCTTAGGTGTCATGAGATATACTGGAGCTGGAGGAGTACTAAGATGTACTGGTGCTGGCGTAGTACTGAAATGGTGCGCCTCCTCAAGAAAATTAGTGGCAACCCAAGTATTGTTCATATACTAATCTGTCATGAACTCCATATGTCCTGGGTTTGCCACAAAGTCATCCTATGTCTTGGCGAGCTGTGCAGACAACAACGTATTACTCTCTTGGAGGTCGCAAATGACCTCAGATAGCTGTCTGATGCGCTCATCCTTTGCACTGTCCCTCTCTTTTGTTGGTTGGGTTCTACGTCGAGGAGTGTGCCAATACTCAGTAGGAGTCACCAATTTACCCTTCGCCCTAACTCGGCCCTGGTGCTCAGGAGTACCCAACACTTGGGTCAGTATATCGTTGGGCGAATCCAAGTCAATGTTGACCTCCCTAGCAGCTACTCTCTCCCGTAAAGCATCCTGTCAAATTTATAAAATATTAAAATATCAGTGCTAAAATTGCATAGTTACTTAATTTAAATAAAATATGCAAATCAGAAAATATATTTAATACCATATGTTCTGCAACTGCAGCAGCTTCTGGTGTAATAAATTTTCCCTCCTTATTCGCGTAGCCCAACTTCCATAGAGCATCTCGGGAAAGCGGTTCATCTGTGCCCAATCTCAGCTTCTATATGTTTACAAAATATAAATGCTAAATTAAATTAAAATAGTATAATTTCAAAGTATTCAAAATTACTAATTTTATTAAATTAAATTAAAACAGTTTAATTACATTTATAAAAAATTACTATATTTTCAAAATTTAATTAAATTTTTTAATATAAATTAAAACAATTTAATTTAAATATCTAAAAATTACTAATTCTTTAAATTAAATTAAAACAATATAATTTCAATTAACTTAAAATTACTAAACTAAAAATTGCTATTTTTTTAAATTAAATTAAAACAGTTTAATAAAATTTTTCACTCACCTCGTTGTACTCTGCCCGTGCAAATCCAATACATGATAGTCGATGATTGTACCGATTTCTTTTTCTTAATTCTAAGCGTTGCTTATGAAGTTCCTGAAAGATTAAAAAAGAATATTAATTACATAATATGTTAATTGTAGTTTAGTTAAAAAAATGTAACAAATTGAATTAATTAATACTTACCGCCCACTCAGGTGTTAAACGTTGCTGTACAAATTCATCCCACTGGTCTTGTGTAATATATTCCTTATATTTTTTGGGGACTACATCGAAAGCTTCCATGTCTCCTAATTCTAGGTACGGGTGTACAAAATTTGTGTACATAAAACTCTTCCATTTTCTCCATTTTTCTGCACAATCCTTCAAAGTTTTATGTTTCAATGATTCCTCTTTGTTACAAGAGTTCTACATAAAAAATTAAAGGTATTATTAGCACAATAATAATAAAATCACAAAATTAATTCACCAAAAAATTTAATTAAAATTAAATTGGTTGTATTATTACCTTTATTATCTCCCATAATGTATTCTTCAAATTTGTTGGCACATCTTTCCAACTCTTGTAAGTGATCGGTATTTGAGATCGAGTGTAACCACCTTCATAATTAGCTAGAGATTGGCCGGCTTGATTCACTCCGACCCCATGCTCATTGTATATTACTTCCCCAAGTTCACCACTAGCAAATTGTCTACGAATTTTTTCTAATTTCGACGGTCCTCTCCCTTTCTTTTGCTTCCTACTTAAGGAAGAGTCTTGATCATTAGGATTAGTGGGATCTTGATTTAGATTCATATCTACAAAAAAATATATCAACATTATCAAACAATTATTAACAACATTATAAACAATTTATAAACGAACTAATAACATATTAATAAACCAACATTATAACATAATATATAATATAAAACCGTAACATTATAAACAACTTATAAACCAACTAATAACATATTATATAATATAAAACCGTAACATATATATATACAAAACTGTCGTTTTTAATTTTTTAAGCCTGTCGTGAATATATTCTAAAGAAACCGTCGTCAATATAATTCCAATATATATTCATTATCCAATATACAATATATTCATCCATCTTTATTCATACAATATATTCATACATCAACATTTCAACATTATATACAAAATCAACAAAATCACGGGCATAATATAAAAATCAACATTTCAAAAATTATATACAAAATCAACATTTCAACATTATATACAAAATCAACAAAATCACGGGCATAATATAAAAATCAACATTTCAAAATTATATACAAAATCAACATTTCAACATTATCTAAAAATCAACATTTCAACACATATTCGGGTTTGAAATGAAGCAAACAAATTTTCGGGTTTGAAATGAAGCAAACACATTTTCGGGCTTGAAATGAAGCAAACTGTAAAAAAAAAAATCGGTTTGAAGATGCAGAACATAAAATATATAGAGCATTACTTACCTGCTGTTGAATATGCTGTAGATTCCCGTTGAAATGAAGCAAGCGGCGGAGAGAAGGCAGCGGCGGCAACAGCTTCGGGTGTAGGGTTTCTGGAGAATTGGAGAAAAATGGAAGAGAAGGCCGTGTAAGGAAGAAAACATGGGGCAAAAACGGCACCGGTTTAGTTATTGACGACGGTTCCTAGCTTTAAACCGTCGTCTTTAATGTATAGACAACGGTTCCTAGCTAGGACCGTCGTCAATAGACTATAGACTATAGACGACGGTTCCTAGCTAGGAACCGTCGTCAATAGTACTTTTATTCGGCGACGTTTCATATAAAGAGACAAAAGGGCGTCGTTTAAACTAAAAATTAAAAAAAAAAAATAGGAACCAAGCTCGATCCAGAGCGTGCCAGGCGTGTATCCAGGTGCCAATTCAGGCGCCTGTATATCATTTTTATTGAAAATTAAAATATATAAAATTTAAATGTATCTATTTAATATAATTAAACTATTTTAATATAATTAAATTATTTTAATATAAGTTAAATATTTATAAACTTACTAATTAACACCTAAATTTTTTTTAAACTTTAAATGTATCTTTTTTAATATAATTAAACTATTTTAATATAATTAAATTATTTTAATATAAGTTAAAATATTTATAAACTTACTAATTAACACCTAAATTATTTTTAAACTTTAAATGTATCTTGTTTAATATAATTAAACTATTTTAATATAATTAAATTATTTTAATATAAGTTAAAATATTTATAAACTTACTAATTAACACCTAAATTATTTTTAAACTTTAAATGTATCTTGTTTAATATAATTAAACTATTTTAATATAATTAAATTATTTTAATATAAGTTAAAATATTTATAAACTTACTAATTAACACCTAAATTATTTTTAAACTTTAAATGTATCTTGTTTAATATAATTAAACTATTTTAATATAATTAAATTATTTTAATATAAGTTAAAATATTTATAAACTTACTAATTAACACCTAAATTATTTTTAAACTTTAAATGTATCTTGTTTAATATAATTAAACTATTTTAATATAATTAAATTATTTTAATATAAGTTAAAATATTTATAAACTTACTAATTAACACCTAAATTATTTTTAAACTTTAAATGTATCTTGTTTAATATAATTAAACTATTTTAATATAATTAAATTATTTTAATATAAGTTAAAAATTTATAAACTTACTAATTAACACCTAAATTATTTATAACATTTAAATTATTTCAACAAAACCATAATTAATATATTTACCATTAATTTAATTTGTTCATTGAAAACACTTTAAATTTAAATTGGACATACTTGATATAATAAAGGGAAAAAATTAATTAAACAAAATCAACATTATATTTTATTTTTAATCCATATTCCATTACAATCATTACGAACACAGACTTCTTCACAGTCCTCAACATCAAGAGCGATCTCATAATTCGGTATTTGCGTAGCAAATGGAGTGTGAATCAAATCAATGTCTCCAAATGTACCCCTTCAGAAGCACCGGTATGTGAGTAATGAGGAGTGCTTAATACCACCGACCATTGTGAATCACAAGGATCCTCCACATAAAATACTTGTGTTGCTTGCGAAGCCAAAATAAATGGATCAAATTTGTGACCAAGTTTGTTGAAGTTGACACATGTAAATCCACAATCATCTGTCTTAACACCATGATTGATGTCAGCCCAATCACATTTGAACACTAAAATTCGAAATTTGATGTAATCCACATCCCATATTTGGACCACTAATCCATAAAATGACAAATTGGTGAATTTTGGATTGTCGTCTTTCGCACTTGAATATTGCATCGATCCAGCAACCAAGCTTACGCCACTATTCTGTGTAACATGCTTGTTGTCTCTTTCAACTGTATGGTATCAGATTCCGCTAATATCGTAGCCCGAATAGCTCATTACTTCAAAACATGGTCCCAGTGCAATCCATTTCAATGTATGTGACACACAATTATTTGGTTCACTCAATTCTTTCTGAATCTAAAAAAAACACCACACGCACTACCCCTCAATGCAGCCTTCAGGGCGGTAATGATTGCGAACATACCCCTTCAACACTTTCATGTATCTCTCAAAAGGATACATCCACCGAAAGAAAACTAGTCCACACAATCGCACTTCTCTAACCAAATGAACAGTTAGATGAACCATTATATCAAAGAAAGACGGAGGAAAATACTTTTCAAGTAAACACAATGTCTTAACAAGATCTGTCAGAATAATGTCCAAATTTGAAACATCAATCTCTTTTTTGCATATAGCGTTGAAGAAAAAACAAAATCTCATTATTACATGTCGGACATTTGTTGGGAAGACTGATCGTAGTGCAACAGGCATTAGTTGTTGCATCAAGGTATGTAAATCATGAGATTTCATGCCCTTCAACTTCAAATCATTCATCAACACAATATTCCAAAAATTTGAAGAGTAGCCATCGGGAACCTTTAAATTTGCCAAACACTTGCAAAAAGTTCTCTTCTCTTCCTTGGATAATGTGTAACATGCAGGTGGTAGATATGTCCTTCTCTCTTCAACAACAGGAGCCAAATTACTTCTTATGCCCATTTCGACCAAATCAAGCCGAGAATTAAGTCCATCTTTAGTTTTTCCAGGAATGTTAAGTGTTGTGCCGACAATACTCTCACATACATTTTTTTCAATATGCATGACATCTAAGTTATGCCTCACATACAATGACTTCCAATAGTCAAGCTCAAAAAATATAGATTTCTTCTTCCAGCAATCTCGATCAGCAGTAGACTTTTTTCTCTTATTACCACAATCAAATGACTTAGACTCAAGTTTTCGAAGTATATCTTCTCTCGTCATAGGTAAAGGAGTTGGACGAAACTCCTGAAATCCATTGAAAGACTTCTTTTACTTTCGAAAATGATGATCACTCGGAAGAAACCTCCTATGTCCGCAATAACTCATTTTTCTACCATTTTTCAAACTTTGAGCACATGTGTTCTCGCTGCAAATAGGACAAGCAAAATATCCTTTAGTGGTATGACTAGACAAATTACTATATGCGGGGAAGTCATTTATAGTCCACAATAATATTGCTCGCAAAGTGAAAAATTCACGCTTACATGCATCCTAAGTTCGCACCCCCTCATCCCACAACTTCTTAAGATCGTCAATCAATGGCTGCAGATAAACATCTATATCGTTGCCAAGCTGCTTCGGTCCAGATATCAATACTGTCAACATTATAAACTTCCGTTTCATACACAACCATGGTGGAAGATTATATGTAACTGTAAGCACAGGCCAACAACTGTATTGAGAACTCATATGCTTATGCGGGTTAATGCCATCAGCTGCAATCCCAAGCCTTAAGTTTTGACATTCTTTACCAAAATTAGGCCACATGCGATCAACTAGCTTCTAAGCTGGTGAATCGGCGGGATGACTTAACTTTCCAACTGCGACCTTTCGTTCATTTGCATGCCAAGTCAGATTTTTAGCAGTGTCAACGCTTTGAAACATCCTTTTGAACCGTGGAATTGGTGGAAAATACCACATGACTTTATGAGGGACATTTACACGTTTAGTTCCATCGTCAATTTCCTTCCACCTCGATGCTCCGCATTTAGGATAATTTTCTTGCGCTTCATATTCTTTTCGATAAAGAATGCAGTTGTTGTGACAACAATGTATCTTCTCATAATCCATGCCCAAATTTGTTAGAGTCTTTCTCACGTTGTACATAGAATCTGGCAAAACGTTATCGCTCGGTAGCATCTCCCGCAACAACTTTAATAATTTGGAAAAACTTGTATCCGAAAGACCGTATTTCGATTTCAGGTTGTACAACTTTACCAAACTAGATAGTTTGGTAAAGTTCGTACAACCTGGATACAAAAGAGTTTCGGCATCCTCCAACAACCTTTTAAATTCACTAGGATTATCCACAAACTTGTCACAAGCATCATTCACCATGTCAATATTATTACCCACCACATCTTCATCATCCGTATTTATGTGGGTAAAATGACTTTCAGTGTTATTGCTTTTACTAATTCCACTAAGTCTAGAACAATTTCCACGATATCCTTCAGACTCTTCCAACTCTTCTCCATGTAAAATCCATTTATGATAATTCGTATCAAATCCCTTAAAATATACATGCCCTCTCACTTCTTCAATAGTACTAATTATAAATTTCCACATTCCATACAAGGACATCGAATTTTACCATCTCTATTTGCACTTTTCTTAGTAAATTCTAAAAACATTTCAAAACCCTTTTGAAATGCATCGGTTCTCCTATCCATCCTTATCCATGATTTGTCCATTTTATCTATTTAAATAACAACTAATTAAAACTAATTTAAACAATAATGATTTAAAATATAGCAATGGATAATATATTACTAACAATTTAACCAAAATTTAATAATTAACAAATCAATAATAGAAAATAAATAGATAACAATAAATATAGAGACAACGATAATTACACAACTAATTAATGTGCCAATATTTTATTATATTCTAAATTAACTACAACAACATAAAATATTTAATAAATAACGATACTATATGAGATTATAACATATCAAATATTTAAACAAACTAACAAATTTAATAAATGGAAAACATATATATATATCATTGCAAAATTTAAATGCTCATAACCTAATAATTATAAAAAAATTAATGTAGTTAATTGCATAAAATTACTTACCTTGATAGTGAGTTCTTTTACACAAATCAACTTCAAGCTTCACTAAATTGATGACTTAAATCTTAAATAAATGCTATTTGAATATTTTTTATCATCACTAAAAGAATTTGAACAAGAATTATGAGAGAAATGAATTTAATGAATTTGATTTAGAACAAAAATGAAAATATATAAGCAAAAAAAAATTACAACGGCTAGTTTTGCAACGGCTATATTTTGAAGTTTTCAGAGACTAAACGTAAGAGCGCCACGTGGACAAATATACACAAAATAATGACGGTTAAAATCGAACACCGTCGTCGAAAATTGTTAACTTATGGAATACTAACATAATAGACGACGGTTCCTTTAGGAACCGTCGTCGATAAGTTATAAAATAGATGACGGTTGCTAAAGGAACCGTCGTCTATACTCTTCAACATACACGTGGCCACAATGTTGATGCCACGTGTATTTTAGTCTTTTATCAACGACGGTTGTTGAAGTAACCGTCGTCTTTTATGTAACTTTAGATGACGGTTACAGTTGAAACCGTCGTTGATGTTTTTTAACCGTCGTCTTATTTTATCAACGATGGCTCTCTTTTTCAACCTACGTAGATATAAAAGTATGGCCGTCGTCAATAGCTATTTTCTATAGTAGTGTCATTCTCAAAGTTTGCAAAGTTTGAATGCAGAGCTTCTTGGATCTTGCCTTATGGACTTTGCAAGAAAGGTAAGAAATGTTGATAAGGCCAGCTTGAAATATAGAATTGTACTTTAAGTATGGTCCAATCAAATGTTGACTATATCTAAAATAGTCCAAATCAATTGGACCAAAATAAAATAGTCTAGTTCATTCCATATAAATTTTTAATTTTTTTTTTTTGTATTTCAAACGACAATAAAGTAACCTCATGTGGACAATTGGATCGATATTAATTTGATATTGTTATTTGCTCAATAAGTTTGTGGTTATTTTGAATTAAATGCAAAATAAACCATAATTTAGGGATACTACTTTGTTTCCTATACATTGTAGGGAATGGTTAGTGAGGAGAAAGTAGACTCTTTTCACTACGCCAAAAACTCTAATAGGCGACGCAAAAACAGCGTCGCAAATTGTAAACGGTGACGTAATATCTTGTGTCGCGGAAAGAGGTGTCGCTGAAAGTGAAAAATATTCGCGACGGATAATGTGCTTCGTAAATATGAAACAATTGGCGACACGCAACGTCGCAAAAAAACAGACAATTGGCGGGAATTATCCTCACAATTGACGTTTGTCGCTAATTATTTAGGCCATTTTTTTAAAACTGTACCAAATCTCTATACAAGACGTTGCTAGATAATTCAAATTAAACGATTTTTTAAATCTCATTTGAATATTTTATCAATTTAATTTAAATGTATAAATATTATTAATTAAAAGTAAACAAATTTAAATTTCATTATCTTTTATAAAATAATGAATGATTTATTGCAAATGATTAATTTAGTAATAATGAGAATCAATTACTAATAAAAAATACAAATGAGAAAAAAAATGCAAATATATAAAAATAATGCGAACAACAAAATTACAAACAGCTATATCTTTCCATAAATACAATAATTAAATGCGACATAGTTTTTGTCGCCTAAAAGTATATATATAAATTGAAATACCATATCTTACATTGATGATATAAATGGGAGCAAAGCAACTATCCATTTTGCTCTAAAACTATCTATGTACTGTTGAGTCCAAACAACATCCTGTAATTACACATATAGATCAAACAAGTAGTTCAAATAAGTATCAACTAATAATTATCTATTATTATTTTGTGTATACAAAAGTGATAGAAAAATGTTAATCATTATAAATAGTTAAGTAGTTTTTTCACCATATACATTTAAAATGCATTTAGATATATGAATAAATATTTATGTATAACAATATGAACTATATGTACCTTTGTTATAGGCGTGTAAGAAGAAATACACTCGGGTCTCGGCTGTGGCGTGTACGGAGAAATACCCGAGGTCCAACGGCGGAGTATAGGAAAAAATACTCGAAAGGCTCAGCGGCGACGCCAAGAAAGTGAAATCACTATGGGTCATTTAGCTTGTTGGAAGAAGATATATATGAGTGAAAAATTTTGGTTGCCTTTGTCGTTGATGAGTTTGAGAGGAAGACAAATGGAAAATACCCGATTGCCGGCGTTGACAAGTTGAGAGGATGAAAAATGAAAAAAATTTGAAAATACTAGTGTATTTTCGGGTTTGAGGGGGGTGTGTAGGGTAGTGGAGGGAAGAGTGGAAAAATAAATTTGGATTGGTGGAAATTAATCCCGCCATTAATTTTGGGATACGGCGACGCATAGTATCGCTAAAGGTCTTTTAGCGACGCAGTGCGTCGCCAATTAAAGAATATTTTGGCAAAGCCCAATAATGATTATTTTGTTATGTATATATATTTTTTTATT
>QANX01000057.1:0-20664 GCA_003254975.1 Ochetophila trinervis
ACGGAAAGAATTCCTAGAAACCATGCTCCTCTAATCTTTATCTAAAATATGAACTGTTCACTTGAACAAAAAAAAATGTGACTGCAATTCCAAAACGATACTCTTTGATCAATTCAAATCTCTTCTGATGGTTAAATTAGAGTTTAGGTTCCTTTTTTGAGAAGTGTTAAACTTGGTGAGAATTTGAAGTTTTTTGGAAAGTTATTTATTTATTTATTTTTATGTTTGGATGGTTTTTGTGGAAAATGAAAATTGTAGGATTCATTGCAAATTAATTCTCACAACTTTGAACTCGATAGGGCTATGAATAGGTTTGAGTAACTCGTGATTGACTTGGTTTAGCTGGCTCAAACTCCACTTTTCATGAAAATGAGTTAATATGAAATAATAAATGAAGCTTGCGAGTCAATCTTGATCAAAAAATGAAGCTCGTGAATAGCTTACGAATAATTTGATTTGTTATTTATTAATGTTTGTGTAAAAATTAAGTTTTCAATTAAACATACTAAATACTTATAATACCTAAACAATATTTTTAATATTTAATTTTATAAATAAAATAATAGAATAAATGAAATTTATTAATAATTTAATGTTAAAATACAAATTAAATAATGTCAAATATTTAAATTTTTGCATCCAATGAGCCACGTTAAGCTCGTGTGTTCATGAACAAGCCGGAGTAATATCTTGAGCAAGAGAACCGGGTATGAGCACTTCTAAAATCATGCGAGCAGAGCTTGAAAATCTTTATACTCGGCTCGACTTCAACTTGGCTCATTTGCATCTTTAAAAGTGCAAGTCCTTTCCAAAGTAGTATCCTTCTGTAATTTCTTAAAAACTAGTTTTATATATTTTATTAAAATAATTTTAACCTCAATTTTAAAACCAAAATTGATTTAATTAATTGTAAGTTCTAATTTTCTATATATAACCAAACACTACGAAAAATAATTTCAGAAATGTAATTATCAAGAAATCAGTTTTTCGACACTTCCTGAACAGGATCTTAATATAAATTTTGTAGGTTATAACTGCAAAAAAATCACACTGCTTTTTTCTTTGGTAAATATAATAAATTCACCCTACTTGGCCCAACAATCCTGAGGCATTTGAATTAGGAATTAGGCCTCGGCCACAACTTGGTTACCTCAAAACGAAAAGAATCTAAATAATATATTATATCGATTTTTTCAAGAATCTCAAATAGTTTGACAAATGAAAAAAATTCTACTTTTGTTGTTGTTGTTGTTATATATATTTATATTGAATGAAAATTAAAGAATTGTACGCTAAACATTATTCCTCATTACAAATGTGAAAAAGCGATAGATATTGACAAGGATTAAAATCTGAGAAAACCAATTATACCAAGTAAATAGAAGCCACCAAAACTACCGGCTTCCATACTTGTCTATGCTTTTATGTTTTATCTTGGCCAGAAGCTCATCTTTGTTTGTGGGGTTGGCCATGTACACACACATTGCATTCTGCAAAACTGTACGTTTATCTAGAAAGAGCTCATGTATATACATATAATTATGCTATGATGGATTATGTCGACGTTGCCCATCCGATTATATTTAATTCCAATGATACATACCGTGAATTACATGTCGTCCATAATTGCACGCCTATATATATATATATATTTATGGATTGGTTGGTTGCCAAGCCAAAGAAATCTAATAAATTACATCCAAGATCATATATATAGTAGTACAGGCATTCAATAGGGTTGAATAAACATGCATGGAATTGACACCTACCGAATTCTCAAATGCAATGTATACCTGAAGGTTTGTTCCTTGCATCCTCAAAGGCCTAACTTGATCACTTGTTGCCTACAACATCTCACATGCCAAATATCTAACCATATGGAGATACCAGAGACAATACTTCCTTCTACTCCTTATGCTTTGTAATTATGATCGGATTTTGATTAATGTTTTTTTTATTTGTGTGTGTGTGTATATATTTATGCATGTATGTACTAATTATACAATATTTTTTTTGGTTCTGTATCAAGATGATATGTTAATTAAAAGTTATAGGCAGCTAGAGATTTGTACTATAACTAGAAGTTATTGATTTATATTTGGAGCTTTTTAGAAACACAACATTCTTTCTTGTTATAGTCCTTGTTAATCAATGGCGTCCATTGACCAAACCGAAAAAGATGAGGTTATTTTTTTAGTTTGAGCTTTAATGCCTTTTAAGTACATTTCTAAAGAAATTCTCCATTATAACAACCAACATGATTAAAAATGTGGGCCTTTAATCTTGGTTTATAAAAAGTGATTAGAATTTCCCATTTATGTTTTCATGGTTTTTGCCTTAAATACTAAGCGTGAATGGATAAATATATAGTTGCAGTGATTACCATCATCTCCAAGAGCCATAATTATTGATGAATTCATGCTTTATGAAAAAGCAAATTATGAAAGTTTTCCCAATCCCATGCATGCTTAATTTAGGAGAAAATAACGGAACATGAAACACCTAACAAGTTAGCTAACAAGTTAACAAGAAGAGAAGAGACTAGCTAGCTAACAAGTTAAAACACCTAAAATTATAGTCTGCTAATTTTCCATAATTATTTTCCAACGGAATTCATTAACAAATAAAAACTTCCCACCCTTGGAAATTATTTCAAGTATATGACATCGCTATACATATATATATATATATATATATATATAGCTAAAGGGAAAGATGTATATTCTTTCATGTTATATTGAGATGATTAATCTAGTTAGTACTGAAACTTCGTAGCTATTCACTTGAGGGATATATGCTCAATCAAGCAAAAGAAACTAACAATTTTCTGCTTAGAAATACCAAAGTTTCCATTAAAAATTATCAAATTTTAATTTCTTTCAATATATATATATGAAGTACCATATAATTAAGCAAAAGAACACCCAATATATAGCTGTCACTTCCTGGACTTAATTTGTCACTTGCAAAAATACACACTGACTGACAAATACCTAATTCATCTAATAATGGTTTCAAAAGGGGAAAAAATGAAAAGAAAAAGAAAAGAAAACAAGATAGAAAGGGAATATATCAGTTTCAGAATGTGTCTTCAAATTAATAACGACACACTTTTCATTTTCATTTCACACATATATAACAGATGGATATCACACACACACACACACACACATACATATATATATATATTTATATGGGTCTAGTCATGCATGATCATCATCAAGGAAAACAAAAGCTAAAACAACAAATTAATCACAAACCCAAAAACAAAAGAAAAAGAAAAAAAAAGAAAGAAAATGCAAAGTTAATATTACATGATGGAAATTCCTAGCTCCAATTAATATATATATATAATTAAAATCCCCAATATATATATGAATTATTCCAAGTGTCTCTAAGCCCCATTTGAAGGAGGTGAAGAGCACTCAGAGACTACCTCAGTTTCCACTTGTCTTCTGTGGAAGCTTCTGTGGCATCCACAGGCAGCACAGGTGAGTGCACCACTTGTCCCTTCCTCTCCACTGGCCATGAACTCTCTGCACCCGTCCACAGCGTATCCTCCCACCCCCGCCGCATGATTCTTCTGGCACTCTCTGTAAGTCACGCTTCTAATCGTCAACGACGACGCCGTGTCGTTTCGTGAACCTTCTTCTGATCTTCTCACTACTACTTGCCGTTTCCTCATTTTTTTTTAAATCTCTTTCTCTTTTCTACTTCTAACTTCTTTCTTTATCTCCTATTAATTTATCTTCCCTCTGAATCACTTTGATTCGAATTATATTCTCATGAATAGAGGGAGAGAAGGAGAGAGGATGGAGAGAACAAGAGCTTACTGGTTTTGAAGGTTATTGAAAATGCCCTAACCCTAGATCCCTTATTTATAACATGTAAAGGAGTAAGTAAACCCTCTCTCTTTCATTTGATAAAAAAAAAAAAAAAAAATCCTCTCTCTTCTTGATTAAACAATTTACTGTATTGTAATTGGGCAAAAAAAGTAAGCACATAGTTTATTTGAGTTCGAATTTTCTGTCTGTCTGCTAGTGATATAATGTCATCTCATTTAAAAATATTAAAAAAAAATAAATAAACAAGTGAAAAAAGAATAAAATAGGATTCTAACACTGGTCTAATAGGAAAGGAAAAATTTCCATCTTTTTATTTGATCTATCTCTAACTTTTTACTGCATTATTCATATTTCTTTGTAATTAGTTTACTACTGAAACCTTTTTAAGGGTTGTTGTGAATTGATCGTCCAACCACCTCACAAACCCCCATTAGTATATGGCAAAACCCTAAATATGATTGGAAAAAGCATTTTCTTTCACCAGAAATAGTGATTGGTTTAATATAGAACAACCAGCTAAGCTTTGCTTTTAAAAACCTAATTTATATGTGGCCCCTAAATTGATACTAATGGCAGGTTTTGTGGGGTGCATTGATACGATGCCAACAACAATTGTCTAGCTTGACCAAATTAGTACTAGAGTTGTATGATAGTTAAGCTTGCCTACCCCGTACGGTTATTCTATCGCTAACTTCTTGTTTGTTTCTATGATTTTTCAATGCCCAACCATTATAAAATTAATTTGTTGCTATATGCTCTTGAAAATTTTCCTTTGTAATTTGACGCCACTTCTTGATTTTGAGTCCGTGAACGTGATTATTACACAGTATTACACCTTATCTTTGTGATTAATTTATAATAATTAAGTACAAATTAACAGCTCTTGGATGTAATTAAATTATGTTATTCGATTTTGGCCCCGTTTCAACAAATTAATCTTTGATGGATCTTCGTCGTGATAAATAAATTTGGAAACGTTTATATATTATGATATAGTTAACTCATTCGATTACCTTATGTCTGTCTTTTATCGTCGAGGATGAGTGCATAGGAGAAATTCATTTAATTAAACTACTTCTTTAATCTTTTGTTAGTTGCTTAATATTATGCCCAAAATACTCAAGCTTTTAACTAAGAAGTTTTCAATGTTTGAAACAAACTGGTCAAATAATTAACAGCAACTTATATAGAAAAGAGTAATAAACTCAAATATTATACTCAACAGGACAATAGGGGAAATTTCTCTTTTTCGCCATGAAATACCTAATTAATGTTTATTGTGATTTCTGAATATCAACATTTGCATATATACAGCATTGTGTCACAAAATAATAATATTAATAATAAATAAAAATGATTTTTTTTTTAAATTTTATTTATTTATGTTGGTGATGGGATTAGGGTGTGTTCAGGTCAGCTTATGCGCACCTCATAGGCATGTTGCATTTAGAAGTTGTAATACTTTCAGCCGAGGAAAGGAAAGCAACTTCCCTTACCAACTATACTAACTTTTTTTTTGATAAAACCAACTGAACTAACTCATGTGGGTCTTTTTATTACATTAGTATTATTACTTTTGATAATTTGGTCTACTAGATATAATAATTATATTAACAGTTGCTCATGGTGATCCTAAATTATCATTTAAACTGCAGAACTTATAGCTTCAATTCGTAATGTTTAATTTTAATTATAGGCATTATATCTTATTAATATATTTTTGGGTATACATTCTTTTTCTCTCATTAGATTCCTAATAAATTTAGTACATTTTCTTAAAAATTCTTTATGTTTTGGTTAACCATGTTTGCCTAAAATAATATTCATTTATCATGTCAGTCTCCTTTCGGCCTAATTAAATGTAGTACAAATGGCATGGAAAAAAAAAGGGGTCTAATGACCACAGTACTTAGTTAATCAAATCTCTTATGTAAAGAAAATTATGAAAGTATTATTATTTGTGAATGGATGTTGGAGATAATGGTATTATCTTATGATTATTATTTATCTTATAGTGTTAGTGATAAGGTAGAGTTAGACTTTGTGTATAATTCTTATAGCTTTAGTCTTTGTATACAAGAGGTACACGGCTACCTTTGATAAAGGTGTATATATGTTACCTGAATACATCAATGATAGTTGAAGCTTTTCATATTATTATTTGAGTTCTTTGTTTTTGATTTTATGGTATCAGAGCTTCTTGTTTAAACACAAAATAAATATGTCTATTATTCTAGCTGCAACAATTACAACCATTCCTACTCTTGAAGAAGTTAGCCTACCAAATTACACTTTTCCTTTCAAAGTTGATCACACTAATTATTTGATATGGAAATCTCAAATTCTTCCAGTAATAATTGGAGGTAATATTGAAGATTTTGTTGGTGGCAGCCTTGTAGAACCACCAAAACTCATTCCCGGTTCATCATCATCTACTACTGAAACTGGTTCAATGGTGCCAAATCCAAGTTTTGCATGCTGGAGGAGAATTGATCAGGCTTTGCTTGGCTGGATCCGGTCTTCCATTGCTTCAGAATGGCTGACTCAACTTGCAAACAGCCAAACTTCTGCTCAACTGTGGTCTTCAGTGGCTAAACTCTTTGGATCTCAGTCATGGGCAAGAATCATGCAGCTTTGGTCTCAACTTCAATCAACCAGGAAAGGAGCCTTGTCTATCAGTGCATATTTTGCCAAACTGAAGGAGATAGCAAATGGTATGTCTATGGCTGGTTATGTGGTTAATAAAGATGATTTTATTTTACATCTATTGCAGGGGATCCCACTTGAATATGATCCGGTTGTTGCATTCATTAACTCAACTACAAATCCTATGGAAATTGAGGATGTCTTGGCTTTATTACTAAATCAAGAGATGAGACTTCAAACAGCTATCAATGAGGCTTCTCCTGCTGCTCATATTACCACACCCACTGCTCACTCTGCTGAACGGTTTAGAAGGATGGATTTCAATAGAGTTGACAACCGGCCAGCTGATTATGGAAGAAATATTAATAGTGGCTGGCGTGGTAGGGGTCGTGGGAGAGGACGTGGCTCAGCAAGATTGTTTTGTCAGATTTGTTTTCGCCCAGGCCATACTGCTGATCGTTGTTATCAAAAGTTTGATCTAGAGTTCAAGCCAAATTCCAATAATAACAATAACAATTCTGCTTTTTATTCCTATCCAGATATTATAGCTAGTCCTGAATGGTTATTAGATAGTGGAGCCACCAACCATATTACCAATGATCATGGCAACATTCAAAACTGGTTAGAATACCATGGCAGTGACAAACTTTTTGTAGGCAATGGTCAAGGGTTACCCATTGCAAATACAGGTTTCTCTAAATTTCAAACTACCTGTGGAAATTTTCTTTTGAAAAATATTCTTCATGTGCCTACTATTACAAAAAATCTCCTAAGTATTGCTAAAATTACATCAGATAATAATACTGTTGTTGAATTTGACTCTTCCTTAGTGTATGTGAAGGATAAAATCACGAAGAAGGTGTTACTCAAAGGCACTTTTAGCAATGGATTGTATCGGGTTCACCTACCTCCATCCTTTCCAAACCGCAAATCTCATGTGCCACTCTCCTCTTCAAATTTAATTTTTCAGTCTTTTCATTCAGTTGTTTCTATGAATAATTTATGGCATTGTCGCATTGGTCATCCTTCATTTGATGTTTTGAAAATAATAGCTAGTCAGTGTAATAAGGTTACTGTTTCTAAACACAGTGATTTTTTTTGTTCTTTGTGTTCTTTAGGAAAATCACATCGTTTGTTTGCTCCTCCTTCCAATAATCATAGTAATGCACCTTTGGATTTAATTTTTTCAGATGTTTGGGGACCTGCCCCAACTTTATCCATTGATGGTTATAGATATTATGTTGTGTTAATTGATAATTGTTCTCGGTTCTCATGGGTTTATCCAATGAAATTAAAATCTGAAGTTACTAATATTTTTCTAAAATTTCAACAAATGGTTGAAAAGTTTTTTCAAACAAAAATTAAAATTTTTCAATCTGATTGGGGAGGTGAATTTAGGCATTTACAAAATATTTTTGCCAACAATGGAATTCTTTTTCAACATCCTTGTCCTCATACCCACAATCAAAATGGTAGAGTTGAAAGAAAACATCGTCATATTACTGAAACAACTTTGTCTATTCTTGCCCAAAGCAATTTACCTTTTACTTTTTGGTGGCATGCTTGTACTACTGCTACTTTTTTAATCAATAGGCTTCCCACAAAAGTTTTAAAAAATCAGTCACCATATCAAACACTTTTCCAAAAACAATTTGATTATACCTTCTTAAAATGCTTTGGTAGTGAATGTTATCCTTTTCTTAGGCCATATCGGACAAATAAATTTTCTTACCACTCGGAAAAATGTATTTTTATTGGGTATAGTTCTAAGCACAAAGGTTATCAATGTCTGTATTTTTATTGGGTATAGTTCTAAGCACAAAGGTTATCAATGTCTCAGTCTAACTTCAGGGAGAATTTACACTACTCCAAATGTTATTTTCAATGAATCCTCATATCCTTCCCTTGATAAATCTGCCGCACCTCCTCCAGCTACCCAACTAAATGCTTCAATGCCCACTATGTCATCTTTGCTTCAACATGTTGCTCCCTCTTCCGATCCCTTGCCAAGAGCTCCTTGCGGTGATACCTCTTCCACCAAATCCAACACAACATCAAGGTTAGATAATAATTCTTCACCTTATAAAACTGATGATAATAATAGCAATGTTTCAGGATCTTTGTCTTCTCGGCAACCATCTAGTTTGCACCCTTCGGCCACCCCAGTAGCTTCACCACAAACATCCTCATTGTCTCCCCATCCGACTGCAATACCTACTCATCCCACTACAACACTCACACCCAATGCTTCTCAACATTCACCTTATGACTCACCTGGACTTAAATTGGCTGTCACCCTTCCTTTACGAGAAAACAAATCCACTCACCCTATGGTCACTCGGTCCAAACAAGGTATCTTTAAGAAAAAAATTATTTCTTACCTCTACTTCCCTGCTCATGTAGAACCCGTGAATACCCAAGCTGCTTTGCACTCTCCACCATGGCTTCAAGCAATGGAAGATGAATTTCAAGCCTTCAAACAGAACCACACATGGACACTTGTGCCTCCTAATCTGACCATAAATATTGTGGAAAATAAATGGGTCTTCAAATTGAAAAGAAATAGTGATGGTTCAGTTCAACGACACAAAGCACGATAGGTTGCAAAAGGTTTTCATCAAAGCCCAGGTATTGATTTCTCAGAAACCTTTAGTCCAGTAATTAAGCCTTCTACTGTTCAAATAGTTTTTTCAATTGCTGTGACTAAAGGTTGGCCAATCCAGCAACTGGACATTAACAATGCCTTCTTAAATGAAATTTTAAAAGAGGATTTTTATATGGCATAACCTGAGGGTTTCATTGATAAATCTCATCCTGACTATGTGTGCAAGCTGCATAAATCTATCTATGGTTTGAAGCAGGCTCCTCAGGCTTGGTATGATAGCTTGTGTAGTGCCTTACTTCTTTGGGGTTTTAAATGCTCTTTTTTGGATACATCACTATTTATTTATCATACTCATGAAAGAATATTTTGGATTTTGGTTTATGTTGATGATATAATTGTTACTGGGAATTCTTCTACTCTTATTTGGATATTTACATAGAAACTACACTCTCAATTCTCCTTAAAAGATCTTGGTCCCCTATCTTTTTTTCAAGGTATTGAGGCTGTCAGGGACTCTTCAGGTCTATATTTGTCTCAGTCCATATATAATACTGATCTTCTTAGAAAACTGGTTTGGACACTTCAAAGTCTACACCAACTCTTGCCACCATTACTACTCAACTTGGATTGACTATTGGGGTCCCATTTAAGGACATCAAACTATACTGGAGCACGATAGGAGCATTTCAATAACTTACTCTTACATGCCCTGAGCTGTCCTTCATTGTGAATAAACTAAGTCAGTTTATGCATCAACCAACTGATGTTCATTGGATGTCATGTAAACGGATTCTTCGATACTTGCATGGTACCAAACATCTAGGTATACACTTTCGACCTACCTCTTTTCATCAATTAGATATACTGATGTTGATTGGGCATCCAGTATTGATGATCGTCGGTCTACAGGGGGTATTGTGTATATTTTGGTGAGAATTTAATATCTTGGTCCTCAAGAAAACAACAGGTGGTTGCACGATCCAGTACTGAGTCTGAATATAGAGCTCTAGCTAACGGAGCAGCTGAGGTTGCGTGGATTCAGTCTTTATTATAAGAACTGCAAATGAAACTTGTTCAAGCTCCTGTCTTATGGTGGGATAATATGGGAGCAGGATCTTTGGCTTCTAATCCTGTGTTTCATGCTCAAACCAAACACATTGAAATTGATATTCATTTTGTTCGTGATAGAATTATTCAGAATAAATTAGAAGTTCGATATGTGCCAAGTTCAGATCAAATTGCTGATATTTTTACTAAGGTGTTGCCGAGCACTAAATTTCTGTTATTAAGATCCAAGCTAAATTTGAGAGTTTCCCCATTTAGCTTGAGGGGGAATGTTGGAGATAATGGCATTATCTTATGATAATTATTTATCTTATAGTGTTAGTGATAAGGTAGAGTTAGACTTTGTGTATAATTCTTATAGCTTTAGTCTTTGTATACAAGAGGTACACGGTTACCTTTGATAAAGGTGTATATATGTTACTCGAATACATCAATGATAGTTGAAGCTTTTTATATTATTATTTGAGTTCTTTGTTTTTGATTTTAATGGAAATTTGTTTATGTACGATTTAATTAGCTGCATATTGTCGCGAGCACACATACATATATTCATAGTATTATCTCTCATGTTATGAGTAGGGTGTGACTAATATTTTGAAGTTTTTATTTATTTATTTTTTGGACGACAATTTGAAGTAATGTTAGATGCAAGAGTGAATTTTTTCTACGACGCATATTCTATTTCTACAAAGAAACTCAACGTATGGAGGATTAAAAGTTATCTATACTAGTCTATACCATCAGCAGAATTTGGTACATACTTCATCACCCACAAAATATGTCATTTTTATATAATTTAATTTAATTTAATTTCTATTTTAGGTAAACACCCCCAAAATGTGTTTCCGTATCCCATTAATCATGCATATAAATATTATATATAATTTGCCAAAGTGCTTACGAAATTACATAGTTCCAAATTCAGACCCTTAGTATTTACAGTGACCCTTTTATACATGTATTATTTCAGTACTGGTTAATTTGTCAGAGAGAGAAAGTAGGGAAAGAGAATAATCTTAAGAATAAGGCCCCAAAAAAGTTACTACAGGTTTAGCTCTATAAGGCTCGCTTTAGGGCCAGATAAGAGATTCCTCAAATTCTATGACAAACCAAGAATTAATTATAGAATAAGCATTGTGCAGATTTATTGGTGTGTGAGTGGATAAAATGATGATATATATATGATTAAAATAATATTATGTTGATATGATGAGTTTAGTATTATGTTTTCTTTATTAACCAATTATATTAATGGTTAGGATTTAAATTAATGATTAAATATGAATTTATTGATATATTTAAACTTTATGTAGTGAAAGTGAACCATGTTGGAATTATAAATGTATTTTTGAATTTGAGGTTTTGATAGAATCGAAATATTGAAAAAGAAAATCCTAATGATTTTACATTAGATGGATTTGATAGAACCTCATTTTATAAAGTCTAAAATCTCCAACACTAAAGATTTAGATACTGGTTCAAATCAGATCTTGTCTTTTAAGATTAACTTACCTACAAGTAACAAAACTATTGACTTTGCATTAATCATAAAAGTAAGTAACTGATAATATATATTTGGAACAAATATGGCACATATTGTCTGCCTAATAAAAAGATGACACCGCAAAGCATTTAGATTATTAATACCTCTTTATTGTTTATCATGCTTTTCTTTTTGTGCCAAATTTTTTACCTGTATTTTTACATGGCCAACAGAAATAGACAGTTTGATCCTAGGATTTGGTTTAATTAAGACTAATTAGTGAATTTTCTGAACCTAATTTTTGGGTGAGAAAGTTTAAGAGACAGAGAAAGTGCTTAAATTTGAAGCTGCAGGGGATATGGGCATACATGTGGTTTGGTAATGCTGAGACTCTTAATAGTTGTAATATTCTCGTGGTATCAATTAACTTTTTGCCCTTTTTGGTGACCATTTCTCTTCAACAGCTTTTGCAGGTTTTTCCGTGCCAAAATTGAACTAAATCCCAAGATTGCCGAACATTTTCATTGCATTGATGAGGACAAGGTAGGTGATCAGGATCAGGAAACTTATTATCTGTTTTTACTTTTTAATTTCACTTTTTGTTGAGAGGTTAAATTGACTATTTAGGGTTAATATCATCAACTTCTCTAAAGTTTAGCTTTTATCCCTCAAACTATAAATATATCATGAACCTCCCTTGGATTTCAAAAAATTAATTTTTTTTCTCTGTTTTGTTTTATTCAAACCCTTAGAATTTATATCATTCATACCCCTTTCAGGTTTATGGAGGTATTAGTTAAAAAAATTAAAATCTGAAAAGTTAAATTATAATTAATGCGAATTTCGGAGGCTTTTAAATATTTATTTTGTAACTATTCCTGTGGATTTGTATACTATTTAGTGGCAGTTTAGATCTCTAGGCTAGTACCATAATTTAGCAAACCTCATGGGAAAGTTAGAATCATTTGAGTAGTACTGGACTACTGGTTAGGCTTGATTTACTTACCGACTCAACTATTCAATCCATATAATATTCATGCACTTTTTAACTTTATACAAATAATCTAAATAACTTTAGTAACAAATAGATTAATTAATTTGTTCCATAATTAATTATGTTAATGCATGATAGATACTCATCATATAAAATATTGATTAGTTTGAATAATAATGAGATGAGATAACAAATTGGCCAGTAGAAAGCGTGAGTCTAAAGAAGATCAGAAACAAAAGATAATTAAAGATTAGAGAGAAAAGAAATAAATATAAATAAGTTTAATGAGGAAAATTGATCGAAATTGATTGGGACTAATTAAGTATGATGGCGTTTTAGGAAGATAATGAAAGATAAAACCTTTTGCCTCTCAACAACCCAACCCATTTTTTTTTTTGATGCCGATAGTAAAAGGACTAGTGATTATGGCTTTTTGCGGTCCCTATGATAAAGCATCTTAAGCTTATGATAAATGCTAATCACACATTATTTCCTTCTTTACAAAGAGAATTGTGATGGCATGACGTAAAAGATGACCCAGTATAATATATATTACACAAATCCAGATAATCAATTATTCAAACTAAATTGGAAATGTTAACTCCAATAAGGAAAGTTGGTGCAGATTGATGCCACTTGACCTCAAGGATTCTTATCCCTTCCTGGAAATTGAATATTTAATTGCACAGCTACTTTTCTATGGTTTCTTTCTAATTTTTTAAAATATAATAAAGGTGAGGAGATCCAACTAATTTCGGGTCATTTTTTAGGAAACAATAGCTTTGTTACTCAATTGTACGTTCATTGGAAGAATAACAATAGAGCTATTAAATACAATCACCCAGATATATATAAACCAGTCATGTGTTAATGTTTGATTAATTAATGTTTAATTATATTAACTTTTTTAAAAATTTATTTATTCATATATAATTAAATTATTATTAATTAATAAAATAACTACTATATGACACATGATATACATATTGGTAAATTTATTTGGTACCTTTAACACTAGCACTAGTAATGCTAAAAATACCAAATTATTAACCAAATTTAATGACGTCGCTGTAGTTCATCTAGTCTAAATATGGTTAAATGAAACACAATAATGTATCAATTAAAAACTGTCGTATCATTTGATAAACAATTTAAATTTGTAGTATTATTGAAATTACACAGCTACTTAGACAGTAGAATACAAATCTCTTGCTCACCTACCAATTCGCTGCAAATCATCGAAGATTAATATATAATGAGTTAATACAATTCAGTATTTTGTACATTTGAGATTGTGCGATTTGAGCTCTAAACTTCATAATTGGTCAATTTAAGTTTTAAAATTTTCAAATTTAATCAGTTTGGGCTCTCAATTTTTCAAATGAGTACAAATTAGTTTAATTTTATGATTTCAATTGTTATCAGTGTGTTTTTCAGCTGATTTGAGCTATAAAGCTAATATAGTTTTGCTGCTCGAAACTTATCGATTTGATATCGTTTGCTTAAAAAAAAATGGATCAAGTAATTATCATGTGCATTCCGTTAATAGTATGTTCACCAAAACCGTGAATTGAACTAATTTGCACAAATTTAAAAAATTAAAAGATCAAATCGCATAAATTTGAAATCTGTTAAGCTTAAATTAACTATATATGAAATTTAAAGCCCAAATTGTACAACTTTAAAAATTAAAAATATTAAATTATAATTAACCCTATATAAATTACATTATCAAAGATAAAGTTGATCGGTCTCTCTCGGACTCTTGAGATTATCTAAGGCACATCTAATGTAATTATCAGTGTTCTCCACCAAAAAGTATTAGTGGGTCTTACTGTGAGATTTAGTTCTAATATTTATATAAAGGGTCAATTCCTCCCACTTAGCTAATGGATTAATTAATTGACTGATCAGTATAGTTGAACATCAAATCTTGTTCGAAATAGTTCCTTTCCCTAGCATCTATTTATGGCTTAATTATCTTAATTATATGTATATATATATATATTAGTTTCTTAAGTTTATGGAAATGTAATATTCAAAAAAAAAAAGCATATGGAAATGTTAGAGGTACTAAATAAATCTGATAATATGCATATCAAATGTCATATGTTATTATTTGATTGACTTATATTTAGTTACATTTATCTCTTCAAGAATTCATTTATTCATTACTAGGTTATATTAATATGTTAACCAGTAAAATATTAACACATGACATTTTGTAAATCTTAGTATACTTATTTGGTATGTTTGGGACGCCATATAAGAAAGATGATTGGATATTTTTATTCTACTTGGATGCTTATTTGATATTTGGTGTTGTCAATATGATAGGATAAACAAATTCGACCCCACACTTAATGTCTTATTCAGCCGGATATTGAATCCCCCTCTATTAGACGAGATTTGAACAACCGAACTAGAATTAGGAGCTATCGTATATGTTCTTGGCCTCTGCTTCTCGCTCTCACCCTAGGTTGCTCATTCTTACCCTCAGCTTCTCGATCTCGTTTCTATTTTTGACAAAATTTGATCTACTTCTAGGTAAAGCCTCCCTAACCAGATCTGATTTTGTTGAAAAATTTGTTGTAAGTTGAGTTTTGGAGGGTTGAGTTTACTGTGACTGGATGAACTTCTGCTTGTTCTGCCCTTTCCTTTTCTTTTTTTAACTTATGCTTGGTCTTTTTATTCTCACTTTTGTGGGTTATAAATAGTCTTTTCATTTTATATTGTCACCAAATAATATATGATAAATATCTTAGTGAACAATAAGAAATTGAACGACATAAATTTTATCTATATTCAGTCCAAATCAATTGTGATAAAATATGAGTATTTTCCTAAGACATGAAATTTCACAAGCTTTTCCACAATAAATTTTACAAGCCAATAAGAGTTAAGGTCCTGTTTGGCATGATTTTGGAAAGCCAAAAACTGTTTTTAAAAGTGTTTGGGTGATTTTTTGAAAGTGCTTTTGGAGGCTTTAACCAAAACCCATGAAGACTAGCTTCTCCAGGAAGCACTTTTAAAAAAGCAAAAGCTATGCCAAACAGGGCCTAAGTCCTGGACCAAGGAGCTTTTGCTTTCTTTCTTTTTCTATTTTTTTTTAAATGCCAAATTCTATTTGCTTGTCATGAATTATGGTTTTGTTTTCTCCTTTGAATAAATTAAGTTTGGGTTGCTTGTTTTACTGGTTTCCTTTGTTGTGAGGCTATATCGAATACTTGTTTTTAGTTTGGGCATTTAAGCTTTGTGTGGTCTCTCTATGTGTTTGTAAAAATGTGCCAAAGAATATAGTTTAATATTGATTTACAAAGATCCCATTCCTTTTTTTCCAGCAAAAGATGGAATGCTGGTCAAATTAATTAGTAGCTAGTTGCTATTTGTTAGAAAAATAATCAATATATGTTTGTGACAAGGAAACAAGAAAAAGAAAAAGGCTTTAGAATAATTTGTTCCAAAAGGTGTATGGTTCTCATAAATAAAAGTTTTTACCATTTCTATCTCATATTTGACCATTACGTTTTTCAATTATGTTGTAGGTGGGATGGGGTTTGTCTCCGTTAATATTGATAATGCTGCTAAGGAAGCAGGGGCTCACATCATGATAAGTGCAAGGTTTCTTTGTGGATTGCACTTTTGGAGTAGTTGTTATGAATATATTAGCACATGTATTAAGTTAAATGTGTTTTTTTCACTACAAGAAATCTGGCCTATAGCTACAATGACCTTTCGTAACTGAATGCTGTTTTTTCGTCGCAAAAGACATTCAGTTACGGAAACACGTCATAACAATGTCGTGATAGTAGGTGCATCACTGAAAGTCCCTAGCCACGAAAAAAAAATTGTTTCGTGACTGAAGGTCAATTCATGCATTTTGGTCATGACTGAATGTAACACATTCAATTATGAAACAATGCGTAACTGAAATTCGATATATTCGTTAATGAAACTGATGATTTCATGGTTAAAGTCGATGAATTAGTTACGAAGTCTTTCGTCACTCTTTTATAAATTAGTCACGAAATTTTTTTCATTACTAATTGCAATGTTTTAGTCACGACGTTATGTCCGTGACTAAATGCCTTTCGAATTAGCCACAATAATATTCGTGCCTAATCATACACTAAATTAGCCACGAAAGTTTTTTTCATCACTAAATTTCAATTTGTTTGTCACGAAGATGTTTCCATTATTCAATTCATATTCTTTAGCCATGGAAAAATTCATGGAAAATTGTAAATTACAATATATTAGCCACGGAAGTATTTTTCACAACTAATTTACAATTTTTTTTATTACGAAACGATTTCCATTACTAAATTCAATTCAATTAGCCATGAAAACATTCGTTACGTGGAAAATTATATTTAATTAGTTACGAACACATTCATTTTAGTGGTTAAGAAGCTGAAATAAAACAATAGTTCCATAATGCATCCACAACCAAAAAACAAAGCCGAAACTTAATGTAAAATTTGAATATATTCTTTACTATTTATAATTAACCATCCCAAAACATGTAATTCACAAAATATATATACATCAAAAGTTTCAGCATTAATAATTAATGCATAACTACCAAATCACAACATGTGCAAGTTAAGATGTTAGCACTTTCAACTAATATTCACTAGCATCTTAGAAGTAATGTATCAGCTACTGAATACCACATTCACAAAGAGTGAAAGCTAAGGGAACCTGCAAATTAAGTACATAGAAACAACCAAAACAATGTTAACACATAAGTTATTGGAACAAAAATTAACAATTCATGCAATTTACTTGTTAATTTACAAGTACTTTCATCATTAGGAGTTGTTTTAGTTGGTAGATTACGCTCAAAAGAGTCCATTCGAAACTGCATTTCCTTTATGTAAGTCATATAATTGATATGACGATTCTCGTACACTTTAAGTCTTTCTTTTAGTTCTTCGTTTTGCACCTCAAAGTTAGCAGCTTTTTGAACTGCTATCTCCTCCTTTTTTGGTGCCTCTTCAGCTTCTCTTAAAGTGTTTTGAACCCTCCAATTTTCCTCAAATTTCATTGAATCTGTTTGTTGTTGGATATGTCAATATATATTAGCATATGCAAACAAATAAAAAAAAGACATGGTTTTGTAGCTTTGCTCATAAGAATAAAAATCAATTTCAACTCCAAGGCTTTTTGTTAAAGCGTTGGAAGATGATTGTCACTCATTCAACTGAGTAAGTAACAAAAATCTTTCAAAGTAATACAGTTTGGCCTCAGTTTGGATACCAGTTTGTTATATCCCTCATGAATATTATTAATTACATCCTAACTAGGAAGCAATTATGTCTTCAAGAACCTTTTACATAATCCTATCAGGGGACAATTTTTTGTCTTTTTTATTTACCAAAAAAAGAAGAAGAAAAGAAAATGTATTGTTTTATTTTATTTTTTATTTTATGTTGAACTGGTTCATTGTTGCATATGATTCTTTGGCCCTTCTTATAGAAATTAAAGTAACTACTAGCAGTTTCTATGTGGCATTTTCATTGAAGTCAATAGGGACAGATCAACAAATAAGTAGAACAATTTTGTTGACTCAAATAAGCAAAAATAATTTTGTTGACTCTTCTAGATGATCATGAATTGTTATCTTCTTGATTTTTCCCAATCAATCACTGAGTCGTGACCCGTGCCTATTGAATAAAAATGGCAATCAACTAAGTTTTGAAAAAGTGAATTGAATTCTAACAAAAAAAAATTATGAGTTAGAATCTTCAAATATTTCCACCTCCAACATAAAATTAATATATATATATATATATACTCTTAATTGAGTTTAAATTATCTAAATATCAGAAAGAAAGAAAAAGAAAAAAAAAAAAGGTATGCTTATGCCTCCTTTTTGTGCTTCGATAGGGTATGCATCTTTGTTCACATTGTACCCCCAAGTTTCATCTGATACAAAAACTTGATTTTAAGCATTCACAATGCCATAGTCAGTCTTAAACAATATATACAATATGTACATATATGTGTTAATACACAAATATCCAAGCACATGCATATTAGAAGGCACTCATTAGGGGAAAATAAAACCCAAACCCCATGAGAGCTCCATTCTTAGGAAAGCAAAATGAATCTCAAATGGGCATTTCTTCAAACACTTGGTGTGCGAAATAAAATAAGGAGTATATAGCACTAAACCTTGAGCTTGATAAGGAGCTTAGTGGTGAGGCCATCTGAGGAATCGATGGCAGAGTGAAGAGTGGGGCCTCAACTTGGGCTTGAGTATAACATATGCGGTGAAAGGAAGAGAAGGGAATTCCTCTCATTTGTCGTTGGGGTTCTGAATCAATCGTGTGCTTCCATATAAGGAGGGTGAATTTTTTGTTGATGGTGAAAGAGAAACGGAGCTCTGGTAATCCTTGTACAGAAGATGAACAACATGAAAAGAATTATATCACCCCACAGAAAATTAATTACCCAAAGAAACAAAAAATAGAATGAAAGTATGGCTTTCTTTGAGTGATTTCGGAAGGCAATTTTTTTTCTTTCTCTGAAAATGAAACGCCAAACAGAGTGAGATGAAAAATTAAAATATTTACTTGTAAATTGAAGACTGAATAAGAAGAAAGGAGGGGCTTGTTCTTAGGTAACCCTAGCTTTTGCTTGGGCAAATTTTGCTTAGTGTTGAATCTCATGTTAATCGAGAAAACAATGAGAAAAATACAGCGTCGTTTGTTAAATTCTGAATTTTTATTTTTTATTTTTCTTTACAATTAAAATGAGCATGCATTTGCTACGTAGCTGGTTCCATAACTAAAACTAAATTAAAAAAATTACAATCAGTAACGAAAACATTCGTAACTGAATTGATGTTCAACATGGACCAGTCAAACACGCAACTATTAATCACGACAAGAAAAAATTGTAACAATAGGTCTACAAACATTGGAGGGAAACTTTCCCTCTCAAAAATTCAAACCATTAGTTACAAAATGCAAATACAATTTCAATTTTCATAATGATTTCAGCATACAATTTTGGATAAGTTACAAAACTGGATTTTTGTATATGCATATGAGTCATTTTAATACAATATATCAGATGCACACTGAAATGTGAATTAATATGTGAACAATGCATATAATTGGACTTTTTAAAATGTGAACACTTAAATAAAATAAAATAAAGAAACTTACATAAAAACCAAATCAAACTCAAAATTAAAACTCTAAATCGAAGGCTTTAACTGATACTCAAAATTAATATTCTACAAAACAAAAACAATGTTGCATGCATTATGCATTATAGAAAAGAAAGTTATTCTTCCGTGAAAAGAAAAAATCTACATACCTCTGCCTTGATCGCTTGAGGAACATAAGTCTAACTCGGATGGGTTTGAGCGAAGTGGCGGCAAGCTAAAAGATAGATGGGGAACCATAAGGTAATCTCGGCAACATTTCACCTCCACATTAGATGAGAGGCTAGCCGGGGATTTTGGAGGACTTGGAACGGCATTTTTTGACAATATTGAAGTAGAATTAATTAGATCGAACGGCACTGAAAATAGAGTCCAAAACAGCATCGTTTTGGACAATTTTGTTTATCTTATTTATTATTTTAATTTCAAAAATATTTTTTTCTATTGCGAAAATAATATTTGTGACTGTATATATTTCATCAGTTGACCAGTCAAACTTAGAGTATTTAGTCTTAAAGTAAAAAAATTTGTAATAGTAGGTGTTTAACTTTTGGAGAGAAAATTTTCCTCCGAAAAATTCACCTATTAGTTATGTAATATTGTTACAATTTCAAAATTCGTAACTGATAATAATATATTTTTTAAACAATCACAAAACAATTTTTTTGAAACTAAAGGAGTATCTTCTGTCACAAAAATTATTATGTAGCTACAAATTTCGTTGCGGTAGGCTAACTTTCTTGTAGTGTCTAACTTTGATTAGCACATGAATTGAGATAACTTTGATTTTGCTTCTTTTAGAATATGTTTTTCTAGCTTCCCCAGAGCAACTCAAACGTTTGCTAA
>QANX01000058.1:0-53976 GCA_003254975.1 Ochetophila trinervis
AAATAAAATAAATTTCTAATTAAAGTTCATATAAGCTGCACTTTTTGACAACAATCACCAATAATAATAAATAGTAAAATTCTATTTTAAATTCATAAAAAATCAACCGAATAATATCCTGCCGTATTTGTTTTAAATGTAAAATTGGTAAAACAGAGGAAGTCCGAATATAATTTTTGAGCAAATTTTTAGTATTCCGGAATTATAAACTTTTTTTTTCCCCATAATTTTTTGATTTATAATATTTGTTACTTTAAGACCAAGTAATTGCATACGCAATTGCATATGCAACTGCATATGCAATAATAATTCATGTGGCCCACAATCTATTTCATAGATTGAGACAGAGAAATGTAGGATTGTCTCTGCTGCATAATCTGATAAAATTCCATAAACCCAATAAAAGTGGTGGTCGATTAATATAAAATTGATGGAATTATGCTTTGCTTTTGCTTATGTAATTTTTTTTCTTTCATATATATAATATATTTTTAATTGTTTAGTATTAATCTGGTCAAAGCGGCACTAAGTAGGATCACTTCCTCGTAGTTAAGCAGAGGTCGTTAATGTCCTTATGGTCAAAGCCAAGGTCACGTGGACAGCAATTGCAATGCCTCCGAAGATTGGCCTTTACTAGAAGAAGGGCTTGCTCATACAAAGACTTTCCAACTTTGTGAAATTTCAGGTTCATTTCCCATTTATTTTTCAACTTTTTATTTTTTATTCGTCTAGTTGTAATCTTCCTCCCCCAACCCCCCCCCCCTGTATCATGTTTTTCCCATTTTCTCTTTCACTTTCATGAACAATATCTCCTTCTTCATAGCAAAAAGCCTGCATTTTTATAGTTGGGTATCTGATAATTTATGGTTGATTATTTTGTGGATTCTTACTTAGCTTTGTTCTTAGAAGCTGATACCACAATTGGGTTTTTGTTTTTTGTTTTCCTTTTGAGTATCGTTGCAATTTTTTTAGTTGGAAGCCAAAGTTGTTTTTATTGGCAAATTCCTCATCTGGGTTGTTGAGATTTGAGGTTGTGTTGTGTTAGTTTTGAGTATTGCGTATCCATCTCCATGAAGTGAATTTAGATTACAGAAGAGGGCATATAAGAGATTTTTTTTTTTTTGGTTGAGCTACAGAGACTAAAGCCGCAAAACAATAGGCATAAAGGGATCCCAGAGAAAGAAAATTGAAGTTTTGGTAAAGTTTGTAGCATTTTATTTATTTTTTTATTTTTTTTCTGTTGGGTAGATTTCATATCCTTTGTCATGTTCACTTCAAGTTTCTTTTCAGCCATTGTTGAACTGTTTTTCTTGGGAAAAATCCATTTCTAGCTTCTTCTTGTTTTATATATTTGTTTTGATGTTTTTCTGCCTCCCAATCTTGATTTGTCAGTTTTGTTCAAGACAGCCTTTTCAAATGGGTCTGTTTGAATCACTTCTCTTTAGTACTCAATTCGTTTGTTTTTTATATTCTCAGCCTCAACTCTAACATCTCGATCTTTTTGTCATTTTCGTATAGAATTTAAAAAAGGATTTGAGATTTGAAGAGAATTCTTCGAAGGGCCTATGTATTTGTTCCCATCTTAAGTTTGATTGTGATTGTAGAATTGGTAAGATTTGATTGTTCTTTCCAAATCAATAAGTTTGATTTGGAGGGTCATTTTAACCAATAGCACCAAGGTCTGCTTCTTAAGTGGAAAATTTGGCAAAGAAGCAATCCAAGTGGTTTCAGTTTTGGGATTTTCCTTTGGTTTTTCTGGTTCTTTTCTCTTTTTAATCTGGATGGAGGATTATAGATCTGTTATCCAACCTGAGGAAGGAAAACGGCATGTAATTGCTGCTGCTTGGCACATTACAAAGGCATTAGTGGCAAGCGATTACGTGACGGATGATCTGAGAAAAATTCTTTCTGATCTTGATTCCCACTTGTCTGCCATGCCTGTAATCATAGAAAGTGAGGGGTTGGAAATGTCCGAGTTTGAGAGACAGCTCAAACAGGCTGAGGAAGACATCATGACTTGGGAGACGAATCAAGCTATAGTATGCGATTCAGGCGCTATGGAAGCGCCCAAGTATGTAAAGTTCATTGATGAAATCCTAATGTTGATCCAAAGTTTAAGAAGCTTGTTGAATGAATATGGGAAAGCAGGGGAACTTCTTCATCGAGCTGACAGAGTTCTGCAGCTGGCAATGTCATGGATGGAGGGAGAACTAATCCACCTTCTTATTCAGCACAAGCAATTTTTCGAGCCTGAATACATGTCTTTTCGTTCTTGCGGAACAGATGTGGTGTACGATGAGTCCTTTGTTTCGGTGGAAGAAGAACCAGAGGAAACATCAGTAAGAAATAGTAGCGCCAATGAATCTGAGAGATGTACTGTTGATTTAGTCCATCCACATGCCATTCCTCGTCTCAAATCCATTGCACATGTTATGTTCGCTTCGAATTATGGTCAGGAATTTTGCCAGGCTTTTATCTGCATGAGGAAAGATGCCTTAGATGAGTATTTGGTCATTTTAAGAATGCAGAAATTCAGCATTGAGGACATTCTAAAAATGGAGTGGAAAAGCTTGAATCACGAGATCAGGAAATGGTACTGGAGTATGAATATTATTGTACGGGTGTATCTTGCTAGTGAAAAACGGCTATGCGACCAGATCTTTGGAGGCAATGGTGCTGCTAGTACACATTGCTTTATTGAAACATCGAAGGGTTCAATGGCATACTTCTTGAATTTTGGTGAAGCTGTAGTTATGGGAACTCATCAGCCAGAAAAGCTTTTTCGGTTGCTGGACATGTATGAGGTTCTGGGAGATCTTCTCATGGATATAGATGCTTTGTACTCGGAAGAGTCTGGTTCGGATATTAGGATTGAGTTCCACGGGCTTTTAAGCAAACTGAATGATTTTGCAAGGGCAACACTTGCAGAATTTGGGAATGCCATTGCATCTAACGCAGCTACAAGTCCTTTCCCTGGAGGCGGTATTCATCCACTGACTAAGTATGTCATGAATTATATCAAGACCCTTTTGGAATATGTTGATACACTCAACTTGCTTCTCAAGGATCAAGATGCAGAAGATTCAAATCCAGTTTCTGAACTTGGGAATGAGCATGAGATTTCCTCTTCCACTTCTTGTCCAATTGCTTACCATCTTCGATCAATCGCATCTACCCTAAAAGCCAACCTCAAAAACCGATCTAAACTGTACAAGGATGCTGCTTTACAACATGTTTTCATAATGAACAATCTCAACTACATTGTTGGGAAGGTGAAGGATTCCAAACTCAGGGATTTCTTTGGAGATGCATGGATCCGACAGCATATTGCAGAAGTAAAGCAGCACGCGACGAGTTATGTGAGAGCCTCTTGGAGTTCTGTCCTCTTGTTGCTCAAAGTTGATGGTAATCTCTCAAAGTCGGCTTTTAAAGAAAGGTGTAGGTGTTTTAGTGTCGCCTTTGAGGATGTGTATAAGAACCAGACAGGCTGGTTTATCCAAGATCAACTACTTCGGGAAGATCTACAAATTTCAACTTCACAGAGTGTGATCCATGCATATCGAACTTTTATTGGAAGAAACTCTGCGATCGACAGCGAGAAGATTAGCAAGTACCCTGTTGAAGATTTGGAGAATTATCTCCTGGATCTCTTTGGAGGGTCGCCGAGATCATTGCATAGCACGCGCAGAAAGTGATCAAACCTTGATCATTTTGAGTTGCAAAGTTAGTTTCTTTTTTCATAACATTCTTTGTCCTTAGTCTTTTATGATTGATAGATGTAAAATTGAATGTATTTAGCAAATGAACACTGTCATAGATTTTGAAGAAAAATGAGGCTGTAATATATTGATGTTTCTCAGCAAAATGCTTCTCCTTTTGTTAAAATAACCATTTGTTTTGTGTTGCACTTGCACGCTTTGCTTTCTGCTCAATTGAACTAAAAACAAGTGCCTTTTTTATTTTATTTTATGCTGCTTACTTATGCGTGTACAGAGCCATGTTTACCAATAGTTCTTTCAGTCTTTGAACATTGAAATAAATTACAGTTTCAAGAAACAGTACCTACTGAATTTAAAGCGTGCATATATATATTATGTGATACACATACAACAATTTTGTGATTGCAGGCGCCTCTAAATACCTGAAGGACCCCACACTCCACTATAATGTGGGCATTGATGCCCATCACAGATTAAATTATATATATATATATATATATATAAATATATATAAATTAATGAGCTATCTAATTAAGAGTTAATCTATAGTGAAATTTTCAAAAAGTTTCATGGCACTAACACTATAATAAATAATATTTATTTATAAAAAGTGATATTTTTTTATAATGAGTAATATTGTTTATAGCGAATAATATTTAGTCCATAATACATAATATTTGATCCATAATGAGTTATATTGTTCATATCGAATAACATTGTTCGACTAATATTGTCAATAATGAATAATATTTAAATCCATAATAAGTAATGTTTTTCAAATATTTCAATGAAACATTTCAAATAAAAGGGTTTCACTATAGAAATTTCGTCTAATTCATATAATGATACAATGATAATGGTACAGTGGTTTTAATTTTTTTATCCATTAGTGATGGATTATTAGTAGAACCTACATGCTATGTGAAATTTTAAGTGGTTATAATTGAGTTCACTTTTTTTTATTGAAGTTTTAAAAATGAAATTAAATGTTTCTAATAAAAATTTATCACTTAAGTTACGGTTCTCTAATGATGATTATCAATGGTGATAAATAGCAAAACTCATTTATTTTTAAAATTAAAAAGTAAATTACATTAGAAGTTTCTGAACTGTATCGAATGTTACAAGTATATACCTAAATTTTATTTTTTGGCATTTTATTATCTAAACTTGTCAAAATGTTGCATTGTTAGTACCTTGGTCATTTTTTTTTTGTCAAAAATACACGTTAAATAACACGTGGAGCGCATGTCATATGTACCTACTTGTAAAATTAGATATAATTCAAATATCTATAATGTAATTTACTTACTAAATTAAATAACATATCAAATATAAAATTAAATTCAAAAAAATTATTTATTTCAAAAATATACATTTAATTTTTTAAAATAAATATATAATTATTTAATAAATATTAACTTTTAATCTTATTTATTTATTTAATATTTTAATTTATTAAATATTTTTTAACTAAAATTAGAAGGCTATGAACAACCGTCTATCTTAGATCCAATATTTGCTGAGAACAACCAACAATTATTGTTTTAACTGAAACTGAACACCAAACACAGAACCCAACTATACTGTGTAGCTCACATTGTCTAGACCGCTAGAGACAGAAAAAACCTTTTTAAATTTTTTATTATCCATGCGCATACACTCGCACAAGCCCATCAAACCAGAACAAAGAACAATCAGTAAATTTGCCTACAACATCTAAAATTGGGTCATTGCGACCTTAAAAAATAGACTTGTCTCTAACGGTCCCAACGACATGAGTTACACTATCATCGGATTTTGGTTTGGTATCGGCTTCAGTCACCACAATGATTGTTGGTTGCTCTCAACAAATATTGGTACGAAATGAGAAGTTGTTCACTACTAATTTTAGTTAAAAAAATATTTCATTAATTAAAATATTAAATAAATAATATTAAAAGTTAATATTTATTAAATAAATAAATATTTAAATAATTATATATTTATTTAAAAGTTTTAAATATAAAATTTAAAATAAATATATTTATTTTTGAATTTAATATTTTATTTTATTGTGTAAATAACATTGAAAATATCTAAACTATATCAAATTTAACAAGTAAGTATATGTCAAATGCATGCCACATGTTATTTAATGTGTATTTATAATGAAAATAGACCTTAATGGTGTAACATTTTACAAATTTGAGTACTAAAATATAAAAAAAAATTAAATACATATTTGTAATACTCAGTATAATTTAGATATTACTAATATAATTTATTCTAAATTAAAATATTTATATCACAATGTTGTCTAATAGCCTGACAAAGATGGTAGCTCACTGTATCATAGATGTATTAACCAAAGAAAAATTAAAAAATTGAGAGACACCATTGAGCATTGACTTGTTGACTCTAAAATGGAAAATTACAGTAAGATCCCTTCTGTTTTATTGTTTTATCAGTTCTGCGTAGAGGTGTAAAAATGGACGGGCAACACGAGCACGGTACGAGCACGGCACGCTAAAATTGAGCACAGCACGAGCACGGCACGTTATAAACCGTGCCATGTTGAGCACGAAGCACGTAATGGACCGTGCCTGGCACGGCACGAATCTATAATGGGCTAGGCACGGCACAGGCACGTGACAGACCAGGCACGACACAGGCACGTGATGGGTCAGGCACGACACAAGCACATGAAAAGCTACACGGATATGCATACTAACAATTTAGACAAAAAACAAACTTAGTACAATCCAAACAATAATAAATAATTTATCATATAAAATATATTGTATAAAAATTTATTTTACAATAATAGACTATATGAAATTAATCTATTAAAATTTTCATATGGAAATGGATAAATTTTCATATGGAAATTGATAGATTTATTAAAATTATTTCAATTTATTTTTTAAAAATATAATAAATTATGTAATTTAATTATATAAGTATGCATATTTATCAGTTTGTCACTATGTTAATAGTATTTTATATTTATATCATAAACATGAGTCAAATTTTAAAAAATTTAAGTTTTAGTTTATTTATTTTTGGTTACTAAGGTTTAATTTGTTTTTTTTAAGGAAAATAATTTTTATGGTTATTAAGTATTAACGTTTAACTGTTTAAGTTTGTTATTTTTTATATTTTGCCAATTTTTTTTCATAATTTTTTATTTTATTTTTTTAGTTATAAATATTTATTGTGTTATCTACCAATTAAAAATATATATATATTATTTAATTATTAATTTAATTTATTTTTAATATTTATTTTGAATAATTTTTATTCAGCTATATAATTTATATTATAAAAAATATGCAAAATATAAATGGCACAGGCACGGGCACGACCCGTGTCTGACACGAGCACGACATGTGCCCGGCACGAATATGGTACGAGCACATAAGTGTTTGGGCCCATAGCACGCTTGGCACGGCACGAAAACTAAATGGGCTGGTACAAGCACGACACGAAAAATAAATGGACTGACACGAACACGGCACGAGCACGAACGGACCAGCTTTTAAATAGACCGGACCAGCACGGCACGGCCCATTTTACACCTCTAGTTCTGCGCTTTTGTGTTTTCAGAAACCATAAAAACCCCTTTTCTGAAAACTATTTCAATGACTTGCATAAATTCAGATTTTATCAACTCATTAATGAAGATACCTGCAGTAAGAGATGAAAGAGCATTTTCACTTCCTTTTTTTTTTCTTTTTACCTTTTTTTGTTTTTGTCTAATCTTATTTTTCTAAATATATTTGTATTAGAATATACATGGTTCTCACATGTTGCTTATTCTGTTCATTTTTTTAACCCTATTTAAATTTTACTTTCTAAGCTGGCATGCTTAATTTTAGAAAACAAAAGATTTTTCTTTTCTTTAATTACTTTTTTTGGCTTAAGAAAACGTGACCCAGACAAATTCATAATGTCAAAATCAGAAAATGGTTTTCCAATCCATAACAAACCTGATCTAAAACTCATAATTTCTTCATGAATCAGATTTTCAAAATCACAATCCACAAAATCTTTGAAAATGAGACAATTTTGATGTTCCAATTCACAAGTCACAACCACATTTTTTTTTATGTATAATTCACAACCACGAATTGGGTCCGCATAAAATTTGCCTCTCTATGACAACCATATAACTTTCCTTAGAAAAGACAGCATTCATGTTCCTTTTTGTTTTTTCCTTGGTTTTTATGCATACAATTGATTGATTCGCACATAACAAGGACCAAGTAATTTCAAGTATTAATGGCGGGAAGTAGTGTCTTGTTATTGATCACTCTATGTCAAATCAGTATATAAAAGTTTTCATAAAAAAAAATTCAGTACATAAAAGCGATCGATTGTCTAGGAAGCCCTTTGTGATAAATTAATTTGTGTGTGTAAATGTTGGGTGACTTGGGTCTCTGATGTCTAAATACCGTGCACATGCAAAGTCTTTCTATAATGAATTTTTCTAAAATCATAAAATTTTGACAGAATGCTTGAGGAAAAAATTAATTTTACTAAAATCTATATGAGTTAGTATTTGATTGATTTATTTTTTAAAATTTTCACTTATCTATAACTGGTTATATTAATACTAACAAATAAAATATTAATACATTACATTTTGTTAGATTTTTTTTTTGTACTTTTAGCNACATTTGATATACATTTTGTTAGATTTTTTTTTTGTACTTTTAGCATTGCTTTAAAATTTTTGTGGTTCACATTTCCGAAGATAAAGTCCATCTGATATTCTATACAGTAAATTTTAGAGCCACCCTTTTATGTCGCTTTTGTAATTTTCAAAGGAGACTTGTGATGATAAAAGTCCTCATATACCAACATAAAAAAATATATATATCTAGAAGAAATCGTTTAATTAGTCCGGTTCAATGCATGAAGGTATTTGACAAATATTATTTTTGGATATTGAATAGATATATCAAATGGTGAATATAAATCATGATCCTTTTAGCTATTTCTAACTTTTTATTGCTTATGTACCGCTGGATTTACTTATTCAAGAGCCAAAATGATTTCTTAAAAATTATTTATCAAATGCTCTGGATATATATGGAAGACTTCCCTGTTACATATTACAAACAGAAAGTGATAAAATATTAGTTACAAATTACATCAAATATTGATGGTTCAAAGTTACAACTTTTCATATATTTCTTCTTCCAAAATATATATTTTTCCATATTGTTTGTTATGATTGTTTATTAATAGATGTAAATGTGAATGTATTTATCATTTTCATAGATTTTGAAGCAAAATTAAGCTGCAATAAGTAATAAATTGAGATTCCTTAGCTACATGCTTCTTTTGTGATTATAAATCTTGTGGTTTTACATTTAACATGCTTTGCTTTCTAATCAATTGCCCTGAACCATTTTTTTTTCCTTCTTTTTTTTTTAACATCTATATTTGAAAATAATGCAGACCTGGCGAATTAAAATTAAAAAAACAGTTTTCAAGAAATTTGTATTCACTAGAGAGTATTGATGACTAAAATTCCCTGAAATAAAGTTTTAATAGATTTCCCATTCTGCCAACATTTCAACTTCTTTGTTCTATAGTAAACTACAAAATATACAAATTAACACACGTTTATTTCATTTTTATGGATTGAAATTAAATTAGGCACTGATCATTTGGTCACAGACTTAAAATTAGGCAGCAATATTCTTCATGTTTTCTTAATTTATTTTCTTGTCACCATAAGTTAATTCAAGCATTTTTTTTTTGGGGACTTTGCCTCCTGGTTCCTCTTTTACGTTGCACCGTTAAATTATGATCAATTTTCTGTTTGTTAATTATCTGTTAAAAACGCGTGATCCGCACGTGACTATATGGTTTTCCTAACTGTACGTGTCATTTTGTTCGTAGAGAAGCTAACCGAGCAGCTTATGTGCTTGCTCAGCATGTTTTGTCTTTATAGTTTCTTTTTGAGTCTTGGATGGAGGATGGTCCACACTCCAGAGTAGTTTTCTATTTTACAAGATGATTGTTGTCTTGTGATTAATGTAGTTGATATATATATAATAAAAATAATGTCAACTATTTTTTTTTTCTAAAAAGAAATTTCCCCTTTAAATTGTAGTCTATTAATGTCAGTCAAAATGCTCATTGTCTAACTAAAAAAAAAAAAAAAATTGTTGGAGTATGATGAAATGTTAGCTATCTAATATTCNCAATTTAAAAATGAATGGAAAACACATATCTCACACATGCTGTTCTGATACTATATGAAAATAGAATCGGCTCCCATAAACCCCTACTTCTTAGTTATGTTTTGTTACGGGGAATAAAATGGAAACTTTTGAATCTGAAACTTACAAGTTTTGACACTTCAATTACACAACGTGAGCAACTTAAAAAAAAAAGTTAAAAAATAATAAAAACAGAATGTGAGCGCTTGAATATTTTCTTTACATTCTCTATTGAGTTTCAATCTTGATATGTTTTGCACCCAATTTTTTTTTACAGTTTCACTGTATGTTCGACTTTTATTGAGCTTCAAAACCTTAAAAATTTGAACTTTGAAACTAAATTTATTATTATTTTTCTCAAATCAAAGCTAATAAAAAATGTAACTTCATTTTTTTTTTTACGCAAAGCAAAATCACATGGCGTAATTAAAACAATCCCATGGTGTGTGTAATCAAATATATATATATATATATATTAAAAAAAAAAAAAAANAAAAAAAAAAAAAACCAAATATATTAAAATGATTTTTCAAATAGAACATGTGGCTGCGAGCAACGAGACGGAAGAAAGTCAAAATTACGACTCCCTGGAATGGTGATCGATTAGAGAGCTCCAAATCGCTTTCCATATATTATACAGTCATCCAATATCTTCTTCATGCCATATTTATATTCAAAACCCATCTTGGTCAACTTCGTAAAATCATGTACACTTCCTTTCTCTGCTCCTTCCATGAACCTAAAAAGATAGATTTATTAATTTACAATAATTCTGTGAAATTTTTTATAAAAATAAACAATGCCAAGATTATTATAGTATTCTTACTCTTTTGCAATCTTGTATTCCGGGTAGTTTTCTTGGAAATAAAGAGCAATTTCTTTGATAGTCGGATTGACCACTGAACAGAAGAATCTGCCTCTCAATGAAGGTTGTTCCATGCAGAAGATATGTGCTTCGCAAACATCTTCAATGTGTACAAGAGGAACTGAACCTGTAATTTCTTGCACACATTTTAATCCACTGTAACCTGATAAATTCCCACAGAGTTGTGACAAAAGTGCTTCCACTGTTGCATTAAGATAGGGAAGTAGAGTTTGATCTCCCCCAACTACACCACAAGGAATTGTCACCACTTCTAGTTTACCATTATCAACTTCATTGTACCTCAAGATAGCTTTCTCTGCCAATGTCTTCGATCTTGTATATCCCTTCAAAAACAATACCATCATTTTCCGTTTAAGGAAAATTAGACCCTCTTAGCGCGTATATTAAACTCAAAACCTCTAGCTCCGATAACATATTAAACTATGATTCAGTATCACTGTTTTCATAAGTTTGACTATGTGAGAGATGTATTGGAATTGAATTGTATAATTTAACAATTTAAATAAGAAATTTAGCTACCGAAAGAAAATCGTTGGCAGAGAAAGTAAATGAAACATTAAGAGGTGTCCAACAGGATTCATCAACACAGGACTTGATTCCAACCCCATCATCTGTCAATGGCGAAGCCGACATGGAGCTGGCAGTGTAGATGAGCCGCTTGACTGTCTGTGATCGAATGCAAGAATCAGCAATGATCTTAATCCCAGCTACAGCAGCTTCAGCTGTGTCCTTGTACTGTAATTTTTCAAGACCTTTGAAAAGCATTAATCATTTTGACCAAATTAAATTGTTCAAGTTCCATAAAAGATAATATACACTAAAGTTGCGGATCAATTTAATTGATGATTAAGATGGGCTGACCAGATAGCTCTGAGAGCTGTGTAGCATAGGAGTGGCCACATGGAAAACAAACTCACACCCTTTAGTTACAGGATCAAATTCAATGGGATTGTATAAATCAGCTTGGAATAGCAATAATTTGGTGTCTGCGTGAGGGAGAGACTTCAGAAGACCTACTTTGGATTCATCCTCTGTTACAATAGGTTACAAACTGTAAGAGGATTGTACATATAATGCATGTATACCTATATACAGTAAGACTTCTCTACAGTGAACTTCCTCATAGTTTTAAAATTGGTTTGGTTCCGGCATTATAATTGTGAAGAGGTTTTAATATAATTATGTATATGAAAATTCTAAAATAAAATTATTTTTATTTTATTAAAATGAAAGTTATCACTGAAAATTATCAGCTTTGCCACTAAAAATATACTTTAGTAATAATTTTCATTTTAATATATATATATATATACGAGCAGAGAGAGAGAGTTAGAGAAATTAACCCAAGTTCCTCAGAGTGGCATGAACAAGATGACCCTTCTCCAAAAGCCTTTTAACCAGCCAAGAACCAATATATCCAGAAGCTCCAGTTACACAAACTCTATGGTTTTGTTTGATCTTCTCCATTATAGTTGTTATTTATTATATATCTAACCTGGAAGTACTAGTCAAATTCCAAGAGCTGCTATTTGTAGAAAAACAGAGAGAGAGAGAGAGAGAGAGAGAGAGAGAGCAACTATTTTATAAGGCTCTAATCAAAATTCAGAACCTTATATGTGTTAGATGCTCGACCATTCGATGAGAGATTTGATTGGAAGCTATACATGTACGTTACGTGGTCCTAGCAAGTTCTCTGTAGACCAAGCAAGAAATATTTAGCTAAAAAAGAAAAAAAAATTGAAAAAATAAATGCAAGATTGAACTTTGATACACTGTTCTTGAAAATGGGTTAGGTCTTTGGCATCATTCAGGAATTGAGGTTGATGGACGCTCGGGTGTTTATGGTCCACATGTTCGACTAGTCACGTTCTTTTCATTTCCCTAAATACGTATAGGATTATATTACTCTCACAAGAGTTCTTGGACTCTTTGAGCAAAAAAAAAAGAGTTCTTGGACTCGTACGAAATTTTTTTCTACTTTTAGAGAATAAAATTAATTTATGGGTCGGTCGGCAAATGAGATTTAAATTATTGCTGATTTTAACTATTCAGTAACACGTTTTGTAATATTGAAATTTATGAAAAAATTAAAACGAATAAGAAACTGGAGCAGTTTTTAAAATCTTATTGGTAAGGAGTCGAAGGTCTCCATACGAATTGAAAAAGAGATTTTGGCATAACAATCAAAGCATTTTGTTGGTATTATCAAAGGTTAATTACATTTTGGTATGTTTAATTATAAATTACTAATTTTAACCAAAAAAAAATTGATAACAAGTTTACCTAGAAACTTGCATCAAGAAAAAGAAATTACGATATTGATAGGATTACCAATTTAGTTGATCAAATTTAAAAATTGAAACCATACTGTAACAAATTCAAAATTAAAAGTAAATTGCTACTTTTAAAATTTAAAAGTTTAAATTATAAAACTTTACAAATCAAATGTATGAAAGAGCAATCATTCAGCCCTATTATTAATATATTTAGTATTTCAACATTGAAGTGGGCGAACAGAAAAAAGACAAATCCAGTCGAGAGCAGAACATAACTGGAAAAGTTTTTGTTTTCTATTTCATGGAAAGAAAAAAATGGAGGGAGATAAAAAGCAAGGAAGATGAATGCTAACATATTGAAATAAAAAGAACAAAGACAGACAAATAGAAACCCTGCGAGGTATTATTCTATAAATAATTTTTGGGAAACTATATGGACAATGGAGGTTCATTTCTTTGAACTTTCTTAGTTTCCCTTCGAAACAATTTAGTGGGAAAAATTCACTTGATTCTTAAGAGGTAGTTTGTTGACCATACACTCGGATATGCCTGTAACCAATATCAATTGGCATACCACCTTATGTAAGTATTTTATTGTACAGTTTCTTATCTTATGTAACAAAGCATGAAAAGAATCATAAAACAATGAGAATCCACCAAAAATATCAAAATATGAATATACAACTATGAACTACTTCAACAAAGGTTTAGATGTAAGTGTTCAATCTGAGAGTTCAAGTTGTCCCTCCTATGTAACAAAGCATGAAAAGAATAATAAAACAGTGAGAATCCACCAAAAAGATTAAAATATGAATATACACAACCATGAACTACTTCAACAAAGGTTTAGATGTAAGTGTTCAATCTGAGAGTTCAAGTTGCCCCTCCGGTGCTTCAAAACTAGTATTTCCACAAACAAGTGGGTAAAATAGGCCACAATCAAAATTCTGTTACCTTAGTCCAAGGGGCTAAGTGGTGAATGCAGCCTGTTCATGCCAAGTACCATTCAAGTTAGACTGCCACAACCTTACCACTCCATCCTTTCCAGTTGTTGCCAATGTCATTCCACTCATGTCCCATTCCATCTGCCATACCTGAACCCAAAAAATGAAGACATGAAATGCAATAAGTGACCACCATTCCTTTATCAAAACAAAATGAATGCACTCGTTGGACCATCTTATATTAAATGTTTCTTTCTAGGTCGGTTACACTTCATATTTATAAAACCATACTGATGTTGGCATAATACCTCGCCTTCATGACCAGAGAGCAATGCAACTTTCTCTGTGGAGAGTCTTCCATCCGGATCAGGGTTCAAACCAAGATGCCAAATTGTAATTCCCTTGTAGGTAGCAACAGCTATTACCTCATAGGGCCTGCATGCAAACCAAATATCCATGTTTCTTTTAATTAGCAAAAAATATTAGTACCACCAAGCACACACAGCCTCAACCAATGTACACGGTGAACATAATATACCAGACAAAAAAAAAAAAAAATTGTTCAGATTCCCACTTGTCATACTTGCTCAAAAGATCAGTTTCTCAATTAGTCTGTTTCTGACCTTCCAATATTTGGTGCCCATGCAACAGCATAGACTTGATCGCCCTTGTCATCAGGCAGAGCCAATTCTGCAACTGGAACCCACCTTTGATGAGCCTGATCAAATTCCCATACCTGTAGAGACAACTATGAAATTAACTGAAATGTGAACTTTTTACATACAGTTAATCCATTATCCACTTGACAATTTTGTAACTTCTTAGCTTATCTTTTCATTTTTCAAACTGGGAACTGATGGAAACAGGTCTTTCAAGATGTTTACATTCACAGATGTGGGATGGACCTACTTTTAAATTAAAAAGTAACATTTTATCATTAGTACTACTATTATAGAAAAAATAGGTGATACCGAGCAGGTGGGCCTCCAGATATTCCAAGTCCAGGTACAGTTATAATTGTGGTCAAGGAACAGAAAGGAGAAGAGATTGATAGACACAGAAACAGAGCCATGCCCCAAACATTTTAGTGGCCAGCAACTCTACATAAAAACAGAACAAGAAAGAAAGATTAGCTACTCTTTAACATACCTTGGATGAATTAAGTTGTGGCAGATTCGAGTTGAAACCCAAAACAAAACTTGATTCATGGCCTTCACCTCTTGATGGATTCCACGATATAGATGCAGATAAACACATTGGTTTCCCTAATGTGGATACTGAGTCACTAACATTCTGAAATTCAGCCTGCTCAAAATTGATGATGGAGAAGATGATAATGATAAGAAAATGTTTTTCTAATATTAAAAAAGTTCTTATAATAGTTATAGGTTCTTAGCTAACTTATACAAGCCAAATAGACAGAGCACATTTATAATAATATAGATCATTGACAAGACTAGAAAGCATCATCCAGAGCCTCTATAAGTGGTGCAGCTAGGATTCTGAGTCAACATATTCACAATACATTGGAAGATGAATTTCCTTAATTTATCTTCAAGGCCATCCAGAATAAATTAAAAATTCTATATTTTATGTAAAATTTGAATAATATATGTAGAACATGGGATCAAGATAAATCTCAATTTCCCACTTATAAGATTTATAAAGTATTGAAAAGACCAAAGATTTGCAAGAAATGAAACCAAAATTTAAGTAAACTTCAATCAAGCTCGTTTTAAATTATATTGATTAAAAAATTTACAAGTTGAGAAGCATAAGAAATGGAATTAGATACAATAATCACCTGAAGTTGCCAATTCTTTAGTTCCAAGGGATCTAGGAGCTCGTAGACTTTGACATGGCCATCTGAATAAGCAGCAACCTATAAATGATTGTTCAGACATAATTACAGTTGAAAAAAAAAATGGAAATTCTCAACTATGGTTTATAGTTTTGCTCGAAGCTCACATTTGTTGGGTAGCAGGTGACACTTAGATCAGATAAAAAGTAGGTAATATATAATTCTCAAATACCTAATTGAATAGGAAGAGACTAAAAAAGACACCGCATCCAAGCAGCGCCCAGTGTTGAAGTATATGCAGTAAATTGGAAGTTATATATTTACATATGGGGAGTGTTCCATGAACCAAGATAAGAATTTTTTACAAAAAAATTTTGGCCCTTGACAAGTTACCAAGAAATACATAGAAGCTCTTAAGCTCACCATTTTTAAGCCGAACAGAGTCATTCCAAATTGGATATCTAGAACTTGAGCTGAATTGCTTTTAAAAATTTTGCACAGCTTCCATGTCAGGGGATTTGCATCTGAGAACAACAATAAGCAGAAGATAATTCTATATGTTCCATCAAATGCTCTGAACATAAACTTTTACTGTATACAGAATCTAATTTCAAAAGTAAACTACTTAATTTTCCCATCAACAAGGAGTAAATTTTATTACAGCAAGACAGAGTCCTGAAATGTGCGTGTGAATCACACATTATAATAAGTACCTTCTACAAGCTCCTCCCATAATGACAATGTTCCATCCTCACAAACACATGCCACAGCATCACCATGCTCTGGAGGAACCCAAACGACCTTGATGATGCTACTTTCATGCACCTAAAACAAATGTAATTGAAAAAAAAAACAAAAATTTCACATTTTATTCGAAAATGTTTTCGGAAACAAGAAATTGACAGCGACATTGGAGAAGCGAAGAAGAGGAGGGTAATTACGAACCCTAAATTTGTGAGAGCGGGTGAAGGAGGAAGATGCCGGGTTCGGCGAATCGAAAATGGAGAGGGTACCGTCGACGGAACCGGAGGCTAATCTCTGGCCGGAGTAGTTCCACGACGAGCAGGTCGTGCCTTTATCCAGCACCACCAAAGACTTGTCCATGTCGTTGGGTGCACGAAAAACTCGTCGCCGGAGGAGGGACGAGCTTTTAGCTTAAGCCTCTTTTCTAGGGTTTTGGAAACTATAGGACAGGCATACTCGATGACATGGCGGCCTTGTGGGTCCCAACCCGTATTTCTCCTTTCGTTCATTACATTATTAGCGAGTTTAAAATTTTAATGAAGGATTTAATACAACGTTGTCTTATTAAGAAACTTTGATTTTGCTCCTATTTTGCATCCTCAACATTTAAAATTGCACGAACACCTTTTATATTTGAGAATATACGCCACTTCAAATTGTTAATTCGTTAATTCTGTGAAATAGAATTCCCTAATTCTTACAAGATAACACTTTTTATATTTGAGAATATAAGCATGTCTTCCAAATCGTTAATTCTATAAAATAGAACTCGTCTGATTTTGAGGACTAAAACTAACACGAAATTACATTCACGTGACGAACACTTATAGTACACGTGTTTAGATCATCAAATATGTTTGTTTAATTTTAAAAGTTAATGAGCAAAATGAGACCATAATTAAAGTTCATAGAGCAAGGCTGCATTAAAACCTTAAATTTATTTATAAATAAAATTCAATTTCATTCTGGATCATTATTTTTATTTTGTATTTTAATCTAATAATACAATTTTGTCTCATAAATTTTACAAAATTAATGAAACATACGGGATATAAAAAAAATAAAATAAAATACTCAGACAAATTCTACAAGGGTTTTTAATTTTTTATAGCGTGTACATTGTAGGACAACATGCAAAACATCTATTTATCCAAAAATAATAAGAAAAAAAAAAAAAAAAAAAAGCAAATCTGTAATTTCATGGATCGCATTTGACAGCAAATACATGTAATTTCAGGTGTTTTGGTTGCAAAGCATGACACATCAGGCAGTAGAGTAGTAGCAGCGTATTCAGGCAACGAAAAATGAGAGAAATAATGGGTTAATTTTGGTGGGTATTCCAAATCTGAACGACCTCTGCAAGTGATTTTGTAGATGACCCTTCTTTGCTCAAAACCACTGAAGCTGCTTCCTTGAAATCTTTCATCCTACTCCTGAGCGTTTTCCCTAATTCTCCTTCAATCAATCCCTTTGCATACTCTGCAACATCTTCGCTCCCAACCAGGCCTTTATCATTCAATTTCACCCTCAAAGCAACCTTCAGATCATCAGCCAGCAGCACAGCATTCATCTTTTGCTCTGCATAAAGTGGCCATGCAATCAAAGGCACACCATGAACAATACTCTCCAGCACAGAATTCCAACCGCAGTGAGAAATAAACCCACCGGTCGAGCCATGGCTCAGTACTTGGACCTGAGGAGCCCAAGACTGCACCACCAGTCCCACCTCCTTGGTCCTTTCCAAGAATCCTTCGGGTAGAAAATCAAAAGGGTCGTCATTCATGCTCTGGACATCAAAGTAATTTGCATTTGCAACTTTCTTTGGGCTCCTAACCACCCACAGAAATCTCTGCTCGCTCATTTCCAATCCTAAAGCCAACTCGTCCAACTGCTCCTGCGAGAGAGTTCCTCCACTGCCAAAGGAAATAAACAAGACCGACCCTTCTGGCTGCCTATCCAACCAGCTCAAACACTCAGACCCATCAACCTCTGAATCAGTACGTATTAGAGGTCCAACAGGGAATATAGGTGGATTGTCTCCTTCTTCCAAGGCCTTAAAAGTAGCTGGTTCTAAATCCACAAAACTATTAATCATGACCCCAGCAGCCATATTATATGACTTTGTTGTGTGCATAATCATTTTATATACCTCTTTTTTCCTATCTTGAACTGCATCTATGAGATCGTTAGCATGGATAGGCACACACCCTGGAAACTTGATTGGTTCAGGCAAATATCTATAGTCACAAGAAGTCGTTTCATCAAGCTTTGGAAAATAAAAGATCGACGACAAAACCATCATTGATGAAGGGAAAAAAATGTAGGGAAGAACATTGAAATCTTTAGCCAAACCTAGGGCCTCTACACCTAAGAGATCAACGACAAGGGCAACTATACGAGTTGAATCATTTAGGACCCTGAACGACTCTCGTAGAGCAGGAAGAGAACGGATCAAGCTGACTATGATCCGTGCCTCCATCTCAATGTCCTCAGGGAGATCATTGAAACTTACATGGGGAAGAAAGATGGAGGATATGGTTTCGGGCAGGGCTTTAAGGAGTTTCTTATGGGGTCCCATGGGTGACCCATCACTGGGAACAATGAAGGTGACAAAAAATTTGTAGTCGAGGACAAGTCGCTTGGCTAACTCAGCAAGTGGGATAAGGTGGCCCATTCCTGGAGATGGGACAATAGCTATGTGCAGTGGTTTCTTTTGGGTGTCTTCCATGGCTGTTGAACTTTCAGAAGCGTCTTGAGTTTTCTTATGGAGGCCTAGAAGCAGATGAGACTGAAGTCTGAACTTTGAGGCATCAAAGTATATAACAAAGAGTTTCCCAGAAAAGAGAAACAAGAATATGTTCCAAATGTTTGCCATTGTTTGCCTATAATAATTGTTTTTTATTTATATGCATGGTGCATCACATCTGATAGACAGAAAAACTACAGGAAAAAATTAGCATTCAATTAAGCATATAACAACTAGTATCCCTGGAAAAGAAGACAACAATTTAAAGGGAAAAAAAAAAAAAAGAATATGTGCTAAATGTTTGCCATTGAATCTCAATAACAATTTATTTATTTAATTTGGTATATTTGCAAGATGCATCTAATCTGATGGACTGTTTCTTTATTATCATTATTTTTTATCAAACATCCAATGGACTTAACAAGTGCACAAATTAATATATAGTATAAACATGTAATCTTCACAGCAAAGAAAATCTCTTTGGTTTCATCCCATCAAAAGAGAATTAGTATAAATCTCATTTTCCACTTATAAGATTTCTTCAGTATTGAAAAGACATAAAGATTTGCAAGAAAGGAAGACGGGAATTTGAATATAATTTTCTCAAGCTCGTATTAAATAAATGTAGGCTCATGATCAAATCTCAAGCTCGTATTAAATAAATGTAGGCTCATGATCAAAAATTTCAACAAGGTTAGATTGAATTAGATACAGTAATCACCAGAATATCACACAGATATTAGGGTAATGAAACAATTGGAATGGCAAATAAAGATTTGCAAGAAAGGAAGACGGGAATTTGAATATAATTTTCTCAAGCTCGTATTAAATAAATGTAGGCTCATGATCAAAAATTTCAACAAGGTTAGATTGAATTAGATACAGTAATCACCAGAATATCACACAGATATTAGGGTAATGAAACAATTGGAATGGCAAAGAATTATATTTTATATGAAGAGATTAACAAAGATACAGCATCCAAGACACCTATAAGAAGTATCTGTAGTAAGTTGGAAGAGAGAGTGGGGGTGTGTGTGTATTTATATATGCATATATGAAAAGATTAGCAGCTCTTAAGCTCACCATTTTTTAGCCGGATGGAGTCATTCCAAATTGGATATCTAGAAATTAAGTCGAAGTGCTTTTAAAGATTTTTCAGAGCTTCCATGTAATGCAATTGCATCTGAGAACAATAATAAGGATAACATAATAATGGGAGTTATTATATATGTTGCATCAAAAAAGTTTTGAAAGTAATAGACAGAAAAGATTCAAAAAATAAAATCCATCAGCAAAGTTCAAAAAGTTTAAATTCAAGTAAAAATAGACATCCCCTTTCAAGCTAAAGCTCAAAAACTAAAATATCTAACAGAAAACAAAATTAAAAAAATAAAACTTTTTTACTAGTACCTTATAGAAGCTCCTCCTCCATCCGGAACCCAAAACGACCTTAGATGATGCCTACTTTTATGAACCTAAAACAAATGCAATCAGAAAAATGAGAAGCTAGCACGACATTTGCACGCCAAATTATTCGAAAATGTATCCGAAAACAAGAAATTGAAAGCAAAAATTGGAGTAGCGTAGAAAAGAAGGGGCTTAGTTTACGAACCCTAGACTTTGTGAGGAAGAAGATTTTCCCGGTCCGGCGAATCGAAAACGGAGAGGATAACGTCGAACAGGTGGCTAATGTCCGGCCGGAGTAGTTCCACGACGAGCAGGTTCTGCCTCTCTCCAGCGCCACCAAAGACTCATCCATGCCGGTGCCCTCCTCGCCGGAGGTGGGTCGGACAACCTTAGCTTAAAACCTCCTTTCGGGGTTTTGGAACTCTGTCAGGCAGGCAGGCACACTGAATGACATGGCGGCGCGTGGAACGTAAATTACAAATTTAATGCCGCAGAAAGATAAAATAAAAAATGTAAATTCTATACAAATATTTTTATATTATTTAATAATTAGTAGTTTCCAGTTTGTAATATCATATGCTGGACAGTTTAATTAGCAATGATCTTTAATGTTAATTTTTCTGTCCGGTTGATAAATATAATTGTTTATTAGAATAAAAAAATATCGTATAAATTTGGCAAAAAAATATAAAAACAGCAAATTCGTGAATTTAATAGGTATTATAATACATTATATAATAAAAGAATATGGGATAAAAATGCAGTATATAGTATTTATTAAAATAAATTATTTTTTATATACATAAAAAAATTATTGTTAATAATAATAATTTACAATCATAATATATTATCAATATTAAAAAAATTAAAGAGAAAGAGAAAACTTATAGTAGTGGAGCCATGACAAAGCTACATCTACAAAACTAAAAATGGTTTCAAAAAAATATTCAAAGAGTCTAAAAAATCTAAACTAAATGGAGTTTATGTATTATAATTGAAAAGAAGTTATATACGCCTTGATTAAAGTTTTTTGTACAGCTATTGAAACGTTGTTTTTTAATAAAAATGATAAAAGAAAAAATTAAAAGGTATTAACAAGTCATTAAGAGAAAAAAATCCTAAATTTATCTTTTTTTTCTTTCTTTTTTTGACAAATTTTATACTGCAACAGATTTATTCACTTCTTATTAGTGGAAATTCAAAAAAATTGAATCTACAAGTGAAAAAATGCATTAGAAAAAAATATAAAAAAATGATGATTTATTCAAAAAAAAAAAAGCATTTTTTTGTACAATTGAAATCGATACAGAAAATAAATTTTTTTTTTCAAAAATATGTATGTTAAACATATTATTCTCCTATTATTCATAAATTTACTAACTAAGATACTGAATTCAAAAATTAGTGATGAAATTCTCCTCTCAATGTTAAAAAATAAAAAATTTGCAATATTATATCATCTATAAAATTGCATATAAAAACTATGTAGGGCCTTATTAGTCCCGAACTCCTAGCCCGTCTTCCTCCTTTGACTAATTTAGTGGGGTGAAACTACATTGAAAGCAAAGAATTATTATTCTTATTCAAAAGGAGTTTCAAAAACGAACTTGAGCATTGGAAAATAAAATTAACAAAATAATGATTTATTTTTTATTGGCTTAAGTCAATTCCTTTTCAATTTGGTTATTAAATTGCACGTGCTGCCTCACGGGGTCTACTTTTATAGGACAAGGAATGTCTTTTCACACTTTTTCTTTTTTCTTTAGAGACTGTGTTTACTCGATATTGCAAAGATAAAAACTGAAGCAAAAATTGGGTTAGGGCCAAAAACACTTGTGACACTAAACCTCCAACCTTTACATCAAAATCCAAAAAGACAATGTGAAATGTTAAAATGACTCTCTTTGACAATTTTGGATCAATAATTGATTTCTAAGTATTTATAAATGTGATATTTTTAAATTATAAAAATTTTAAAAAATAAAATAATAGTAAAAATAATGTATAAATTTAAAATTAATAAACGATTGTGTTTAGAAATAGTGAACTAATTTCTAATAAATTTTTTTATTGTTTTAACAATTAAAATGACTTTACAAATAAAATTAAAATATAATAATGATGAAAATACTAAATAAAATTAAATATTAACAATTTTAAAAGTCTAAAAAATTCTAAAAACTTAAAAGTTTGAATGTTAATTTATGTAGATAGAATATGCTTGTTTGTTTGTGTAGTTGAATGTCTATGTGTAGAGTCAAATATGAATTCTGATCTCTTTATATAGCTTTTGATAATTTTGAATCCTAGTATAAATAAAATTATTGGTATCTGCAATTTCACTTAGAATAGAATTTTTATATGAAAAATAATGCATCGATAAAAATAAACTCAATATAGACTTCTACTCTATCTAAATTTTTCTAACAATTCTTATCGGTCCAACACTAATTACTAAGCTAACAAATAATATTTTCCCAACACACCCTTCATCAATATTTCTAAAATAACAAAAAAATTATTTCCAAACTTCATACCGCAAACAAAAATCATTAAACAGATAATTTTGCATACTTCAAATATTATCCACTCAATTTTTATTTTTAAAAAAAAATTAAAAAAAAAAATTAAAATAATTTTTCTCATTCCTCCCAAAATTGAATCCAGTTAACTGTGTGGATATATATATATAATAAAATTATTTGGTCAAACCATTCAAACTCTCATGATTACACTTCATAATTACTTCACTTCCAATCATCCTAAATTCTCAATTTCATTCATTTAATCCCACTCAGCGACATTGATTCCCATCAACATGTTAAATTCTTTAACCACAAAAACATTTAGTCTCAAAAATTCAGCCACATTATTTCCCAATTCACCAAAAATTTATTCAGCCATATCAATTTTTGTTTCATTCAACCATCAATAATTTTTGGCCATATTCTTTATCTTTTTATTTTTTGTTTTTTATTTGAAAAAAAAAATATTTATCCGTAGTAAAATTATAAATTCATGAGATATTTAACGAATAGACTAATTCATGCGTCTTTTTAACCTAATAGAACTCTGCAATGAGAACTCATGTCGCTAAAACATCTATCTCCCTTGTGCAGTAGTAGCGGAGAAGAGTATTTGAGTCCAAAATAGGGCTACCAAGACTCGAACCTCAACTCCCGTGAAAGTTCAACTGGCTTCTACCACTGAGCTACACCATCAAGTGCCTCTATCATTCGGCCATAATTCAATCCCATTAATTTATTCAATTTGGCTATAATTTATATCACTCGGCCATATATTCTTATTCACAAATAACCAAAATAAATCTATTCAGCCAGTACATTTTATTTTTCCAACAATCTTCATTCATTTGGCCATAATTCCACTCATTCGGCCAACAATTCGGCCCATTCAAACTCCACTCATTCAGCCAATCCATTCGAATTCCTCTCGACTAGGCTTCAATTATCAGCCAAATTGATTATTTGGCCAACCATTCAGCCAGAAATCAGTTTATTCTTCAGCCAAAGCCCAAAAAATTCAGCCAAATCCATCATTCAAATTGATTATTCAGCCAGAAAAATAATTCCAATCTAACAAAAATTCTATTCAGCCGAAATTATTTCATTCAGCCAGACCTCCTTCTTCTAAGTCAAATAAGCTACTAACTTTCGAATGGTAGCTTGAACATTCTTCATCTTTTCTTCCTCTTTGGACTCATTGATCATGGATACCATTTATCTTTAGCTTGCACATTTGTATGGTCGTAGGTCGGGTCATGTCCTCATAAACTTCATCTGTTATCATTTTCAATTGTCGCAGACTTTTCAAGGCCCTAATTCTCATTGGTTGGCCATACTTGTTGTTCCCACAAAATTGAATTAGGCAAATATCATCTTCATAATATCGGCCTCAATTTCATTGGCAGTACTAGAAATGGTCTATCATCAGCTCTAACCATCTCAACTTTCTCTCCATTCTAAAACCATAAAGCTTGATGTAAAGATGAAGGAACGCATAAGCTTGCATGAATCTAATCTCATCCTAACAAAGCATTGTATTGGGATTTAGACTCAACTATAAAAAATGAAGCCATAATTGACTTACCCCCACAGAGAGTTCAATGGGAAAAACCCCTTTCGCTTTCGTTGTTCCACCAACAAAATTACTCATTGTAACTTCAATATGGATAAGATCTTGATCCACTTTATTCAATTTAAGAAGCATAGTCGCCAACAAAATATTCATTGTTGCCCCATTGTCAATTAAGACTCTATTAACCTGCTTCCCATCAAAATGAGCACTGATGTAAAGTGGCTTGAGATGTTGAGCTATATTTTCAGCCTGTTTTTCAACAATAATATTTTTGATCATCCCTAAACCACTTCTAACTTTGGTGGTTTTTCTTTCACTATAAACTCAGCATTGTTGCCCCCAACTTCGATTACATTCCATTCCATCACATTCGACTGGTTGGGACGATCTTCAAAAATTTGTAAAATAACTAGCGTCACGTTGCATTCTATTAGGTCCAAAGATCCAAACTTAATCGTTAACATTTTGTCTGTTGAGGTCACGACCAAATTATCTTCATCCATTTGGTCAATTTTCCTTTCTCTATCATCTTTGATGATTTTTTCATGAATTATCTTCTTTTTGGGTTTCCACTCTATTTTCTTCCTACCAGAAGATTCATCTGTTTTTCACGTCATCTGGCCGTCTTACAATCTCTGTAAGTTGAGATTGGTTTAATAAGATTTTTTATGTCTTTAGTATTGTTAGGTTGGACCAAAGCCAAAATGTATTTGTCCTTTTTATTTTGGTATTCTTATTCTTTAGCTAACTTTCTAATTTCAGCTATTTATATTTGCAACCTCCTCTTTTGTGTCTTAGTAAAAGGTTGGTAAACACTATTCCTAGAGTGGTTCCATCGGCCTACCTCAATCACTGGTGGCTTAAACCTTATTAGGTTCTCGTTATTGTGAGAAACTAAATTCCTTTACCCATTTTTTGGAATAAACACTTGTAAACTAACATCAAATTTTCTACCTTGATAATGGTTCGTTGGCCATGGATTCTCGATTTTCGGTCCAAGTCTTTGAACTACTGACTTTGGACTATGCGGTCCATAATTTTCAAGTGGAGACTTCAAAATGGCCAAATCATTCTTCCTCGTCTCTTTGGGATGAACATTTTTTTTCAGTATTGATTTTATACTTGCACTTTGCACACAAAGGTTTAGAATGTGCTTCTGTATTTTCACATGAAATCTTTTCAATTTTCTTAAGCCTATACTCTTTTTTGTAACCTTTACCACCAAATGTTTGCCCTAAATCCACTTTAGTTCGGGTTTGAGCCAACTTTTTAATATCTACTACTGTCATGTTCATCCTGGCCATTAGGAATTGATCACTATCCACACCCATCACTTCTTTAACTTTCTCAGGGAATTTTAACACCCCTTTCTCAATTAATTCTTGAATAGCATTGTGAAACATTATACAATTATTAATTGAATGGCTCCATCTATTATGCCACTTGCAATAAGACTTATTTTTTATTATTTCGGCCGATGGGAGAACATGTCTTTCAGGTAGCCTAATCACCTTGTCGGCCAACAAAAGATCAAAAATTTGGTCTGCTTTAGAAATATCAAAAGAATAGGTTTTCTCAAACTTAAACATATTCTTCTTTGAGTCAAATGTCAATTTAGAATCTCTTTAAGTTCTCATCGGCCTTTCCAAAGCTTTACAAGTATATGGCCTAGTAGCAACAACTTCGGCCGCGTTCTCCTCATTCATCTCATACTTCTAATTTTGGTCATATTGTTTAGCTTTATCCCTTACAAGCGAATGAGTGTAAAGAATATTCATAGGCTTCTTGACCACGAGATGAATTGTTGATATATCTTTCAATGTGGTCTGAGAAGTCTGATTTTTTCATCCTAAAGCTTTAAAAAGATTATTGAAGGATTTAGTTATTTAGCCGACTAATCTCTCATGGTTGTCATTCATTTGTTGGACAACTCTTGTATTGACATTTTGGATCCATGAGATCATTCTTCGTTCTCATGTTGGACTTGATACTCTTGATCATCATGAGGATATTTTTCTCCAGGTACGACCTCATAGATTTGGCCGGTACCTCCTTCTTCACAATGCTTAAAAGCTCTTGTTTCCACCATATTTTCAAACTCAAAATTTTTATATCATCCCACTGAGCGTGCTAAAAGATATGTTGACGATTTTGGATCAACAATCGGTCCCTAAGCGTCTATAAGCGTGTCACCTTCAAATTATGAAAATCTAAAGGAATAAAATAATAGTAAAAGTAATGTGCGAATCTGAAATTAACAAACGATTATGCTTAGAAATAAGAAACTAATTTCCAATGAGTTTTTTTATTACCTTAACAATTAAAAAGACTTTACAAATAAAATTCAAATGTAATAATGATGAAAAGACTAAACAAAATTAAAGCTTAACAATTCTGAAAGTCTAAAAAATTCTAGAAACTTGAAAGCTTGAATGTTGATTTCTGTAGAGATAATCTATTTGTTTGTTTGTGTAGTTGAATGTCTGTGTGTGTAGAGTCAAATCTAAATTATGATCCATTTATATAACTTTTGACAACTTTGAATCCTAGTATGAATAAAACTCTTGGTATCTGCAATCTCACTTGTAATATAATTCTTATATGAAAAATAATGCACTAATAAAAATAAACCCAATACAATTAAACTTCTACTCCTATTTAAATTCTTTCAACAATTCTCATTGGTCCAACACCAATCACTAAGCCAACAAATAATATCGTCCCAACAAACCCTTAACCAATGTTTCTGTAACAACAAAAACTATTTTTCTCAAACTTCATCCGGCCAACAAAAATCACTAAACCAACAATTTTGCATGGCTCAAACAGATTATTATGGTTATTGTGCTTTTGACAGGTTGAAAAGGTTCCAAGTGGCTTCCTTTTTGAAATTCTGGATAATTCAGGAGTGCAAACTATAATCCTTTAGAGGACATATCAAAATGCAGACATACAAGTTGAAGTTCACATAACCGATCTAGTTGCCGAAAAAAACCGATGATGACAATGGAAACGAAGATGGTGAAAAGGCTAACCAATCTAGCATTCCACTAGTTATTAATGTCTCTAAGAAGAGTGGACCTTCTTTAGGGTTTAGTTGCACTGCTTACCCAGATGAGAATGCAATTGACATCTTGGTAGTAAAACAGTCTGAAAATTGGAAATATCAGATTGCCTATGAAGGATCTGACTGCAAGTAAGTCAAAATATATATGATATGCATTTGAAAATTATTTGATTGATTTTGATTTGTTTGTTTTTGCTTATGTATTTGAATGTGTTCTGTTTTTGTTCTCCAATTATTTAGATGAGAATCTGCGGAAAGCATTCACAAGTACTTGGAGATTAGAGAAATCAAGCCCAGTACAAAAAATTTCTTGCACCACTAGTACATGATCAACAAAGACAACAAAGAATACATGGTGAGATTGAAGAAATTTAAGAAGTTCGTTGAAGCTTAAATGATTACCTATATTTTCTCAATAATGAATTTTGATGGAAAAAATTTCTCAAGAAATAGACATCTAAGTAGTGAATAGAGAAATTATTGTCTTGCTTCAAAGTTTACACTCCAAAGTGTTTGGAATAAAAAGTTTATGTTTTATTATGGAAATAGCTGCTCCACAAAACTGTTAAAAAAATTAAATATTTATTTTATAATATGCGATAACGTTTAAATATTTAAAATATAATTTATTTTAATTTTATAATTTATAATTTATAAACACATATAATTTTTTTTTTGATAAATTATAAACACATATAATGTTACACAAAAACAAAATAAAATATATAAATTCTTCAAAATATATATTAAATGTTGTTTTGGCTGGTCTTGTCCTATCTATGGTTGTATATAAATTTTTCCAAAAAAAAATAGAAATTCATAATGCCCCATTTAATTGCTTACCTACTGAAGATTCCCAATCATTATCGACACTTTCAGCTAATAGTCCTCCATCCGTACGCACGAGAAAAAATTAGTTTTTTTTTTGGGTTCTGGAATTAGATGGCGTTTGGACTAATAATTTTTACAAATTTTTTCTATTAAAATTTTAATAAATGGTAAAAATAATTGATTTGAAAATTTTAAAATAATATCGCAAAAAATTATTAAAATGGAGAAAAACTATTTTTAAGTTGTAAAAATTAATAAATTAGAGAAAAAATTTAAACGGAGATGATTTTTTATAAGGAGAATTTTTTTAATCGAAGGAATATTCTAAGTGGCAAAAGTAAAAAAAAAAGAAAAAAAACTCAAAACTTTAAATGAAAAAAAAAATTAATCTAGTTATTTTAAAATCTATATCAACTATTTTTATCAGTTGTCAAAATTTTAAGAGAAAAACTCTCAAGAAATAGATGGTTTTTGGTTTTTTCCCATACGTAGTTAGGATAGGTGGGTCTATGCACAATTGTTCATATGATTTCATTTCTTCATGTGTGGGAATTACCTAGTTGTGTTGAGAGTTATACTCCGAGAGCTCTGCACTTCTTTTTCTTTTTCTTTTTATGAGGGAAATAAAAAAGAAGCTCAAGTTTTTGAGAGTGATATTGAGAATCATATTAAACCTGAGTTTTTGAAAGGGATTGAGAATCAGATTTTAGAGAGAAAAAATAAGACAATGTAAAGGGATTAGATGGGTGGCGTCAACAATGCTTGACTAACGCTTAATGGACGTTTACCATAGTGCACGTACCATAGCATTTATCTACCAATAATGACATAGCTAGTAGTTGATTAGAGCGATTAAAAACAAGGAAATTAAGGAAACTTGTAAAACATGCATGATAAAAAAGAAAACAAAAATTAATAATATATATTGGGGTTAATTTTTGTGGGTATTCCAAATCTGAGCGACCTCTGCAAGTGATTTTGCAGAAGACCCTTCTTTGCTCAAAGCCATTAAAGCTGCTTCTTTGAAATCTTTCATTCTGTTCTGCATAATTTTCCCTTCTTCTCCTTCAATCACTCCCTTTACATACTCAGCAATATCTCGGCTCAAAACCAGTCCATTACAGTCCACTTTCACCCTCAAAGCAACTTTCAGATCATCAGCCAATAAAACAGCATTCATCTTTTGCTCAGCATAAAGTGGCCAAGCAATCAAAGCCACACCATGTACAATACTCTCAAGCACAGAATTCCAACCGCAGTGAGAAACAAACCCACCTGTCGAACCGTGGTTAAGAACTTGAACCTGAGGAGCCCAATTCGGCACCACAAGTCCCACTCCCTTTGTCCTTTCCAAAAACCCATCTGGTAGAAAATCAAAAACGGCGTCGGTTTTAGTGCTTCTCTGGGCATCAAAGTAATTTGCATTTGCAGCTTTCATTGGCCTCCGAACCACCCAGAGAAATCTCTGACCGCTCATTTCCAATCCCAAAGCCAACTCGTTCAATTGCTCATGAGAAAGAGTTCCACCGCTCCCAAACGAAACGAACACCACCGACCCTTTTGGCTGCTTATCCAACCACCTCAGACACTCGGACTCGGATCCTCCACCGACATCTGACCCGGACCGAATCAGAGGTCCAACAGGGTAAACCGGTGGGTAATTGTAGTATGAATTTCCTCCAACTCCTTGTTTCAAAGCCTGGAAAGCACCCGATTCTAAATCCGCAAAGCTATTTATCAAAATTCCAGAAGCCATGCCGTATGACTTTGAGATGCGAAGGACCATTTTATAGGCCTCGTTTGTCCTATCCTGAACAGGGTCGGACAGGTCCTTTCCATGGATAGGAACACACCCGGGTAACTTAATCGGCTCAGGGATATCCCTATACTCGCAGCGATAAGTTTCATCGAGGTTCGGAAGATGGAAAACCGATGAGAGAACCATCATCGAAGAGGTGAAAAAAATATAAGGAAGAATTTCGAAATCTTTAGCCAAAACCAGAGCATCTGTGCCCATGAGATCCACGACGAGCGCGACCAAACGAGTTGACTCGGTTAGGAGCTTCAACGAGTCTTTTAGAGAATCGAGGGAACGATTCAAGCTGAGTACGATCCGCGCCTCCATTGGAGCGTTTTCGGGGAGATCGTTGAAGCTCACACTGGGAAGAAAGATGGAGGATATGGTTTTGGGGAGGGATTGGAGGAGTTTCCTGTTGGGTTCCATGGGAGATCCGTCGTTGGGAACGATGAAGGTGATGGAAAATTTGAAGTGGTGGACGAGTTTTTTGGCTAACTCAGCGAGTGGGATTAGATGGCCCATTCCTGGAGTTGGAACGATGGCTATGTGAGGTGGTGGTTTGTTTTGGAAGTCTTCCATGGCTGTTTTTTGGTGCTGGGTGTTGAAGTTTAACTCACAAGGGCTGTTGAGTATTCTTACTGAGGATTTAGGAGCAAATGGGAATTTATGCAGCAAGTATAGAGAGGCAGAAAAAGTGTATACAACAAAGACTGTTCCTGGCGAAGAAAACAAAAAGAAAATAGAAAATAAAAAGATTATGGGCTAAATGCTTTTTTGTTTTTCTTATGTATTTCCTGTAACTCTAAATGGTAAATTTGGTTATACATAAAATATTCGAATTTTGATTCTGGTAAAATAGAAGAGCCCAGATTTCAAATGAATGAAAACATGACCGAATTGGTCCTACTTACTCGTCAGTGGAGGAAGAAAGAAAAAAAATTCTAGAATGGGTAGAAAAATCCAATGATTTCAAAAAAATTGAGCGAAATGCTGAGATGAAAATTTCATGTACGTACGGTGGCGAGAAACTAAAATTCTTACCAAACTGACTAAAACTCTGTGGGCCCTAAATGATTTTTATCGTTGCTATAAATATAATAACTATTTATTACTGCAGTATTTATGCTACAAGACATGGTAAATAAATTTTGAAAAGAAAGAAGAAAATTTAGTTGGATATTTTTGTAGATAGCAAATCAAGTATTTTTATTTATTTTTTTTTTATAAGTTTACAAAGAAACTGAGAGCTCCTTATATAAAAGGAAAAAAGCAAACATACATAATTACAAAAACTTTTACTACGGGTAAAAGCAGAAAGCAAAAACTATTCTTTTACATAAAAGAAAAGCAAAAGTAAAAGCCACCGAAAGAATTGGAGTCAGATTTGTGGCTTCACATGCTGTTCTGGCTGGGTGACATGTTGAGGTTTGTAGTCAGAGTCATCAGAATTCAATGATGAGCTACGCCCGAAGCCTTTCCACCAGGGCTTTGTAGCAGGTTCATGTGGGCTATCTGACTTCCATTGTAGTCCAACATTGTCATCCATCCAAGTGTTGAAATCTTCATAGCCATCGGAGGGATTTTGAGAATCTTGGAACAGGAAATCCTGATAATCTGGCGGGACCTGAGAAAGGTTAGTGGGCCTGTCAAGAGGAATATTATCAGCAGCATTTTCAGAAGAACTTAGATCCATAGGATCGTAATAGGATGGGCTTGGGTCTGCAGGCTTAGATAGGCCTGGCTTAGAAGATTCTGATCCTGAAGGGGCTTGATCTGGGATGATAAAAACTTCATCTTGACCTGGAATATCGTCTAGATTATTAATTTCCCGGAGAAAGGACTAAAGCAGCGGTTTCTGAGTTGGAGTTAATTGATCCTTGGAGACAGTAGCACATTCATATGCCATCCCTTGAGCCCATAGCTTGCCTGTTGTTTTGTTGAAATAGTAAGTCCTGTGGAAAATGAATATGGAAGATGTTTCTTTTTGTTTATCAGAAGGAAGCTTCCATAAATTTTTATACTGGAGGATTTTGTACAGTTCATCTCTCCACTAGAGAAGCCCATGGAACCATTCAAGGAATGTCCACAGAAAGGAATCATGTTTGGTTGGGTCAACCAAATGGTCAATGAGAGGAATGGTTGGGAAGACAAAAGCAACAGAGTGCTCTGTAACAAAGCACCAGAGATACCAAAATAGATCATTGGTAAAGGTCTGTCTTGGGTCAAAGTAAAAGGGAACTGTGGAGTACAGAGTATCACTCCAGAGATAAGCTCTGTGGGGCTGATCAAGGCTATGGAAAACACGATATAGGTGAGAGGTTCTCTTGTCTTTGGCATAAGCAAGGATGCTGTGAGGAGGGAAATGGTTGTTGAGGTCTTTGAGGGAAGATCCCTTTGGATGGTTGCCCTATCAAAAAGGCGATGAGGATTTGACGCGTGCTCCTGCTGGATATCTTGTCCAGCCCTCGATCGCGTACGAGCACCTAAAAAGAATTTACCGAAACTATCCTTTAAAATCCAAAAATTAACCGAAAGCTCATAAAATTCCTCTGAGTTTCCAATTACAAGATTAAAACACTATTTACTAAGATTGCCCAACATTTTTGAAATTTACAAAAATGTCCCAAATCGGCAAAAATCCCTAAAATACATGGATTTTCCCGTTTCAAGTCCGATTTCAACAAACTTTATACCGAAAAGAAATTGAAGATGCAAAGAATGAGAATCTACCTTCAATTTTAAGATTCGTCCTCGCCAATGGTCGAAATCGATCCCCGAAGATCGAACCTCAACCAAAATTGGGCGTTTTTGAATCCGACCAAAATTGGATCAAATTGACTGTACGGCAAGCTTGCCCACGACCCTAGGAACGCGTTGGAACGGGTGGTGAGCACTCACTCGCCGCCGGCAGTCTCGCCGGAGGCGGTGAAGATCCAGCCAAAGATTGAGTCCGTTGGGGGTGCAAACGGCGAAGGCGGCAAGAAAGGGACCCTGGGTTAGCTTCACCGGCACGAGGCGAAGCTTCCTGGATGGGCGGTGCACCACCACTCGCCGGCGGTGGGGCAAAATGGCATCGGCGCGTGAGCAAGGCTCGTAGCGGGTTGGGGCAGCGCGTGCGGCGCGTGTGGCGGTCGTCGGAGCTTTGGAAAGTGCAGATCAGGTCGTCGGCGCAGTCTGAACCTCGTGGTGGTGGCTGTGTCGTGCCACTCGCCGGCGATCGGAGTAGATCTAGATGGAAAGGTCGCTGTCACGGTGGTTTTTTAGAAACTTCGTGGTCGTTTTCCGCCGTGCTCCGGCGGTTTCCTGGGTCAATCTTGGTACCAAAATGTAGATCGTCACACCAGCTTTCCAACAGTACCAAGCACGCTCCCTAACTCCACCGGAACAGTGAGATTCAGCCGGCCAAAGGTGGTGTCGCGACTGTGTACAGTTTGCGTGGGCTCTCGGTTTTGCTGTATTTTCCGGCGATCTGGGTCATTTCACGGCGAACCACCGGTACGGGGAGGAAGAGGAGATTGTCGGCTTCGATCTAGGGGTGGTGGTCGGCCAACTCCGGTCACGGTGTGGCGGCTGCCGGCGTGGGAAGGTGGCTCGGCGAAGGGGGAAGGGAGGCGTCGGAGGGGGGGGGGGGTCTTCGAGGGTGCGTGGAAATTCCAGAATTCTGGAAATTTTTAAAAAAGAAGACAGGGGCAAAATAGTCATTTCTCACCCATAAATATCAGTCTTTGCCAAATTACCAAAAAACTCTTCACACTAAAACGACCATAACTTCTTGGTCTTAACTCCGAAATCAATTTCAAGATTCGTCCTCGCCAATGGTCGGAATCGATCCCCGAAGATCGAACCTCAACCGAAATTGGGCATTTTTGAATCCGACCAAAATTGGATCAAATTGACTGTACGGAAAGCTTGCCCACGACCCTAGGAACGCGTTGGAACGGGTGGTGAGCACTCACTCGCCGCCGGCAGCCTCGCCGGAGGCGGTGAAGATCCAGCCAAAGATTGAGTCCGTTGGGGGTGCAAACGGCGAAGGCGACAAGAAAGGGACCCTGGGTTAGCTTCACCGGCACGAGGCGAAGCTTCCTGGATGGGCGGTGCACCACCACTCGCCGGCGGTGGGGCAAAACGGCATCGGCGCGTGAGCAAGGCTCGTAGCGGGTTGGGGCAGCGCGTGCGGCGCGTGTGGCGGTCGTCGGAGCTCTGGAAAGTGCAGATCAGGTCGTCGGCGCAGTCTGAACCTCGTGGTGGTGGCTGTGTCGTGCCACTCGCCGGCGATCAGAGTAGATCTAGGTGGAAAGGTCGCTGTCACGGTGGTTTTTCAGAAACTTCGCGGTCGTTTTCCGCCATGCTCCGGCGGTTTCTTGGGTCAATCTTGGTACCAAAATGTAGATCGTTGCACCAGCTTTCCAACAGTACCAAGCACGCTCCCTAACTCCACCGGAACAGTGAGATCCAGCCGGCCAAAGGTGGTGTCGCGATTGTGTACAGTTTGCGTGGGCTCTCGGTTTTGCTGTATTTTCTGGCGATCTGGGTCGTTTCACGGCGAACCACCGGTACGGGGAGGAAGAGGAGATTGTCGGCTTCGATCTAGGGGTGGTGGTCGGCCAACTCCGGTCACGGTGTGGCGGCTGCCGGCGTGGGAAGGTGGCTCGGCAAAGGGGGAAGGGAGGCGTGGGGGGGGGNGTCTTCGAGTGTGCGTGGAAATTCCAGAATTCTGGAAATTTTTAAAAAAGAAGACAAGGGCAAAATAGTCATTTCTCACCCATAAATATCAGTCTTTGCCAAATTACCAAAAAACTATTCACACTAAAACGACCATAACTTCCTGGTCTTAACTCCGAATCAAACATACTACTAGTCTACGGACTCGTATCGACAAGCTCTACGCAACGGTACCAAAGTCAAAACCAAAATATAACCACACAAAAAGTCAACCCTAGGGTCCACTTAAGGTCAAATTGGTCAAACTTGAAATATTTTACTATTTTTCTCAAAACGGGATGTTACATGTATTCTGGCAGGTTGGTATTGATCCCATTGATAAGCCCAAAACAGCTTTCTGTATACCCAATGCCCAATATCAATGGACCGTTCTTTCTTTTGGACTCAAAGTTGCTCATTCTCTATTTCAAAAGGCAATGTTAAAAATATTTGAGCTCATTCTGGATAACACTCTTGTCTACATAGATGATATTCTTCTCTTCTTTGACACTCATGAGGCCCATCAAACCCTATTAGCTTAGTTCTTGACAATATCTCAGCAGCATGGTATTATGCTCTCAGAACAGAAGAGCTTCCTGGCCCAATCCTCTTTGACTTTCTTGGCCTCCATATTCATGACGGGATTTATCAACCAGACGACCATCTGACTCAAGAATTAACAAAATTCCCAAATGAAAATCTCACTCATAAGCAAATTCAACAATTCTTAGGAATTGTCAATTATATTAGGGATTTTATTCATCAGGTTGCTTATCACACAAGCAAGCTCTCTGCCTTGCTTAAGAAGGATCCTCCTCCCTGGAGCTCCTTACAAACCCAAGCTGTTTAAGCTCTAAAAGCCATAGCTACTCATCCCCCTCCTTTAAAGATCCCTGGCACAGGACAGAGAATCCTTCAGACAGACGCCAGTGATGAATTTTGGAGTGCTCTTCTCATTGAAGAAGATGAACATGGAAAGCGCCACTACTGTGGCCATGCTAGCGGTCAATTTACTCAAGTAGAAAAACACTACCATACAATCTATAAGGAGATTCTTGCGGTGAAATATGGCATCAAGAAGTTTGAATTTCATCTGCTTGGCTACCATGTTTTGATCAACATGGATAACTCATCCTTTCCCAGGGTCCTTGACTTCAAAAATAAAGTTATACCTGATAAACAACTATTACACCTCAAGGATTGGTTTTCAAAATATAAAGGAAAATAAAATCTTATTCCTGATCTCCTTTCAAGGCCCTTGCCTATGAAACTTATTTTTCACATCTCTTCCTTCCTGTTGATCATGATGGCAAATCATCATCGTCTTTTTGATAGGGCAACCATCCAAAGGGATCTTCCCTCAGACCTCAACGACCATTTACCTCCTCACATAATCCTTGCCTATGCCAAAGACAAGAGAACATCCCACCTATATCATGTTCTCCATAGCCTTGATCAGCCCCACAGAGCTTATCTCTAGAGTGATTATACTCCTCAATTCCCTTTTACTTTGACCCAAGACAGACCTTTACCGATGATCTGCTTTAGTATCTCTGGTGCTGTGTTACAGAGCACTCTGTTGCTTTTGTCTTCCCAACCATTCATCTCCTTGACCATTTGGTTGACCCAGCCAAACATGATTCCCTTCTGTGGATATTCCTTGAATGATTCCACGGGCTTCCCTGGTGGAAAGATAAACTGTACAAAATCCTCCAACACAAAATTTTATGGAAGCTTCCTCCTGATAAACAAAAAGAAACATCTTCCATATTCATTTTCCACATGCCTTACTATTTCAACAAAACAACAGGCAAGCTATGGGCTCAAGGGATGGCATATGAATGGGCTACTGTCTCCAAGGATCAATTAATTCCAACTCAGAAACCGCTGCTTTAGTCCTTTCTCCGGGAAATTAATAATCTAGACGATATTCCAAGTCCGGATGAAGTTTTTATCATCCCAGATCAAGCCCTTTCAGGATCAGAATCTTCTAAGCCAGGCCCATCTAAGCCTGCAGACCCAGGCCCATCCTATTACGATCCTATGGATATAAGTTCTTCTAAAAATTCTGCTGATAATATTCCTTTTGGCAGGCCCACTGACCTTTCTCAGGTCCCGCCAGATTATCAGGATTTCCTGTTCCAAGATTCTCAAAATCCCTTTGATGGCTATGAAGATTTCAACACTTGGAAAGATGACAATATTGGACCACAATGGAAGTCAGATAGCCCACGTGAACCTGCTACAAAGCCCTGGTGGAAAGGCTTCGGGCGTAGCTCATCATTGGATTCTGATGACTCTGACTACAAACATCAACGTGTCACCCAGCCAGAACAGCATGTGAAGCCACAGTGCTGACTCCCTTCTTTCGGTGGCTTTTACTTTTGCTTTTCCTTTATGTAAAAGAATAGTTTTTGCTTTCTGCTTTCCCTTTCTGCTTTTACCCGATGTAAAAGTTCTTGTAATCATGTATGTTTTCTTTTCTCTTTCTATATAAGGAGCTCTCAGTTTCTTTGTATACTCAGAGGAAAAATTAAATAAAAATGCTTAGTTTGCTATCTACAAAAATGTCTGGCTAAATTCCCTTCTTTCTTTCTCAAAGTTTCTTTACTATGTCTTGTTCATCATCATCGGAGATGCTATAAGTATGCTTTGCACTTGCGTTACGAAAAGGATCTGGTGAATCAGAAAATGCATTAGTCTTTTGATTCTGCATTTGTTTAGGTTTTTCTCTGTTCTGTTATAACTCTAAAAGGCAGGAGACTTTGTGTGTCTCGCGCATACCTGAGTTATAGCAGAACTGTAGAATCACCTAGATCTGCCCAGAAGTGGCTTTTGTGTGTCTCGAGCATATCTGAGTTATAGCAGAACTGTAGAATCACCTAGACCATGTTTGGTATCATGTGGTGGGTTTTTTTTTTTTTTAATTTTTTCAAATAAACAATCATTTTACTACTAGACTGTTTTTTTTTTGTATGTATGACATTGTGACTATCATGCAGTTTTCGATCATGATGTTTTCTACGGTAGTGAATTCAGTCTAGGAAAAGTAACAAGAATTAAATAATGAAATTAAAGTAGTAGCACATCTACTTTAAATTTCGATGGAGTAAAAGAAAATAAAAAGAAGAAAGAAATCGATTATGTCTAGTTAATTCAAGTACCATCAGATCGTCTAATTATATATATATATATATATATATATATATATATATTTGAAATTGTAACCGGCAAAAGGTACACAAAGCTTTTTATTTTAACACAAATTTATAAAAATAAACAAAATATTTAGTCAAACTGTTAACATAAATTTAAAAAATAAACGGTCTTTTATAGAGCATTTTTTTGTTATGATGTCAGCTTAACAAACACATAAATATTAGAGATGATTTTTATAAAAATATGTTTATTTATGGCAAACATTGTTTAGAAATAAATAGAGTTATTGAAAATGCACTTAGATTTCTAACAAATTTGACTCTTTTTTAAAAAATAAAATAAAATTATACAAAGATAATAGTATCATATTTGAGTGTGTTCATTGGTCTATTATTGATCTATTTGAAAAATAACTAAATTGATTTAATATTAATTAGTTATGAAAACTTTCAATGTGATCTAAACTGGCCTCAACATTCAATACAATCCACTCTAAGTCGGTTTAAATTGAATTAGTTGATCGGTTTAAATTTTTAATTGGATTGTATTGGATCTATTAATTGGATTTGTATTTTTTTTTTTGGATTTTTGTTCCATTATAAATAAGATTTATTGGGCTAAAATTATTTATCCTACACATAAGATGACCTAATTTAATATTTACTATATTTTTTATTTAAAAATCACAATAAAAAGGAAATATTACTAAACTTATCAAAGTATTGACAAAATTAATTTATCAAATAATATGGAAAATGATGGATCAATATTTAATTAGTTTATTCTTTTAATTTATTCATTTATTTAAGAGTCTATTTTATCTATACTTAAGTTATATAGATATATAAACTAATAATTATAAATTTAATTAATATTTTAAGATTTATAGCATTATTCATAAATTAAAAAAAAATTAAAAAAAAGATTCCACCAATACAAATAAGAGAGTATTAGAGATATATATAACAAAATATTTTTAATATTTTAGACAATATAATCAATTTGGTTAGGTTATATTGGATTTTTAATCTCCAAAACCATTTCTATTATAGAATTTCATTTTTAACACCCAATCCAATCCAATTAAATATTGAATTCAATTTGAATGGATTGGTTTTTTTAATCAATCCAATTATATTGAATTCAATTGATTTTTTTTTTTGAAATAAAACCTGCATTTGATTAATCAACTAAATTCAAAATACATAAGTCGGTAAGAAAAGTAGAAGACAACTAGTATGGACCCATTTCAAGCCAAACAACAAACGTATGCAAATTTACAGCATATTTGGCAACCATATCAACAGTCAAATTTGCTTTTCTAGAAATATAAACACATTGAAAAAAAAATTGTTAATAGACAAAAGATTCTAAATTTCCTTGTACAATTCCCATCATTAAGCCGTAGAATAGCTTGGCGAGAGTCACTTTCAATAACACTTTCTGAAAAATCAGCCTATTCACAGAAAACAATTGTTGCATGTAAAGCAAGCAATTATGCTATTAACACCAAAAACCGACCAACCATTGATTTTTCCATTACTCCCACTAAGCCGCCCAAATGATTTCTAACTACCACCCCCAAGCCAACCCTCGGACCCAAAGAAGGAGCAAAGGCATCAACATTTATTTTCAGAACACCAATCCCCGGTGTAACCAAACATTGATAAGTAGCCGCAGTCGAATTTGGAACAACACTAATACCTCCTTTTTCCTGTCGGTTAACACCACGAGAAGCCTGAGATTGACTATGTCGAGTATCCCAAAATTTTCGGTGTAAACTTAAAACCTTATCTACCACCCCTAAAACATCCACATGGCCGCCTCAATGAACCAACTCATTTCTATTATTCCATAAAGCCAAGTAGCCCCAAGCAAAAATCTCTCTATCCCCCTATCTGGAGTACATCAAAACACAAGTCAACAAAGGAAACATACATGTTGCCATGCAACCTCACCAAAAAATCAAGAGCCTTCCATATCGGCATCACACGTGAACAAGTCCAAAGCGCATGTAGCATGAATTCAGCCTTATACTTACACATAGGAAAAAGATGAACTAACATTTGAGATCTGGTTAGATAAATTAAGCATTGTCAGAACTGCACCAATACAAGCTCGCCAAAGAAACATTTTTACTTTATTTTGGAATATGTAAAGCCCATAAAGGCTACCACCATTTGCTTCTACCATCCTCACTTGAACTACTCACTAGATCACCATCACCAATCATTCTTACTATATGATATCCCGATTTCACTGTATACACTCCATTTTGATTAAATTTACATGCAAACCAATCCATTCTACCCACCCCACCTATAGGAGTTTTGAAAAATAAACTGAACTTTCTCTACAGAGAAAACCTCATTAAGCAAAGAATTATTCCAACCTCCTGAAGGTGTCAACAATTCCTCAACATAAGCATTTTCATGTAAAACCCTTGGAGATAAACCTTTGAAGAACCCGAATTCAACATCCAAGCATCCTTGTAAATTTTAATAGAAGTTCCATCTCCAACTCACCAAATGCCTCATTGTTCCAAAACTTTCGACCCCAAATTAGACTTCTCCAAATATGAGAAAGGTTTCGTCCAACTGTAGCATCCATAAAAGAACAATGAGTGAAATATTTTCCTTTCAAAACTTAAGCCATTAGAGAAGTAGGTTGCTGAAAAATTCTCCAACAATGCTTTGCCAATAATGCATGGTTAAATTCTTCTAAGAAGAGAAAGCCTAAGCCTCCTACAACTTTGGGTTGATATAATTTTGTCTAGCTCACCCAATAGATACCTCTCTTATCTCCACAATTTCCCTACCAAAACCTACAAACCATGCTATTTAAATCCTTTATTAATTTTTTAGGAAGCTTAAAACAACTCATAGCATAAGTAGGTTTAGATTGAGCCATTGCCTTTATTAAAATCTCTTTACCAGCCCGAGACAAAAACCTTTATTTCCACCTCATTAATTTCCTCCACACTTTGCCTATAATATCACGGAACAAAACCGACTTTCGTCAACCCAAAAAATAAGGTAAACAAGATATTTTGAATGACCAGCTACTCCACAAACTCCAAAAGCCCAATTTATATATTGCTGCAAATTGTGAGAAGTATTGAGATTGTAAGCGATGACGGTCTTTTGCAAATTAATCTATTGACCCGAAGCACATTCATATTTTGCCAAAACTTGCAATATCTCATTACATTATTGTTGAGTAGCCTTTGTAAATAATACAGTATCATTGGCAAAAAAAAAAATATGTGATACACCCAGGCAGTTAGGCGCAATACATTAGCCATGTAATCTCCCATCCAAAGTGGATTTTTCCATATCAACTGAATTGGTTAAATTGCTATTTTGTGCACCCCTAATCTAAATATTATATTGAAATATATCTACGTTACTTATTCATATTTAAATTATAACAATATGTTAACTACTCAAATAGCGACATATATATAGATAGTAAATTTATTATAATCTAGATGGTACCTCTAGCATTATTTATATATTAAATAAAATTAAAAAAATAATTTTAAAGAGATTTAGAATTATAAAAAGAGTAGATAATATGGGAAAATTTTATAAATACCTTTTATAGTTTAGTATAATTCTAAATACGATTTTCAGGTTTTGAAAATTTTTTAAACACATTTTACCATTACTAAAATTCCATTAATCTTAACGGCAAAATGACATAACAGTTTGATAAAAAAATTTAAAATAAATCTGATTTTTTTTATTCTTTCTCTCTCCTATCTATCTTCTTCCTTTCTTTCTCTCTTTTCCAATTTTTTTTTCACTCTCTCCTCTCTCCCTTCCTTCTCTATTACTCGCTCTTGAATTTGTTCTCTATCTCTCTCATTCTCTCTTCTTTATCCATTTATTTCTTTTATATATCTCTCTCTCTGTCTTCTTTATCTCTTTTTCTTTCATTTTTTTTCTTATTCTTCTTCTCTCCCCATGTTCTCTCTTCTTTTTTTTTTTTTTTTTTTTTTTTCTTTCCTCTCTTTCTTTTTTTTCCCTTTCTTTTTCTGGTTCAACACTTCTTCTTTTTTCCCTTTTTTTTCATTTTTTTCTTCTTCTCTCCCCGCACCCACCACCCACCAGGTTCTTTTTTTTTCCTTTTTTTTTTTTTTTNNCATTTTTTTTTCTCTTTTTTTTTTTGTTTAATAACTAACTAATATCAAATTTTTTTAATAAATACAGTAATATAAATTTATTTTTTTAGCTTCGTTCTTCGAAACGGTGCAGACCAAAGAAAAAAAAAATGTGAGAGAGTGAGAGAGAATGAGGGGGAGAGAAAAGAGAAAATGAGAGAAAAAAAAAATATAGGAGAGAGAAAGAAAGAGATAATTTAATTTTTTTATTTTTTTAAAAAATTAATTTTTTTTAAAATTTATTATTATTTTATTAGAATAAGGGTATTAATGTCATTTAGCATTCTGACACCGTCAGAGTTATTAATTTTTTACGGTGTAGCGGATATTTAAGAAATTTTTAAAACTTGGGGGTCTAATTTGATATTATACTAAAAGTCAGGTAGTGTTTCTAAAATTATCCCATTTTATATCCATTTCTCTAAATTTTCTTTTAAATTTTACATTTGTCATTTATAGCTCTAAATTTGACAGAAATTCGCATATATACCACAAATATAAAACTGTAATGATAAAGTTTTTAATAGTTTGGAGAGCATAAAACAAATAATTAAAATGTAAAAGGAAAAGGAAAATTATAAATTGGTAAAAAAATTCAAAAGGTAAAGATAAAAAGTAAAAATAAAAAACCTTTAAACTTTTTGGAAAAACAAACAATTTAGCTTATATTTGTATACACATGAATCATTGGATGATATGGTTCTTTTATTAATATCATTCTTTTTAATTATTATTTTTTAGCTGATTTTTTTAATTATTATTTATACAAGCTTTCGGACGTGAAAATGAAAATGTCTCGAAAATATAATGTTTTTTTCTTTTTAAATGATACTTGGAATATTGTGTAGTTTTGTTGGAAAATCCTAGGCTGATTTAAAATTTAATGCATTCTTGGGCGATTTTTGCAAGCTATTGCACATTGAATGGAAGTGGATGAGATGGAGCAGCATAAGACATTTTCTTTTGTCTTGCACATTTTTTTTTTCTCATTCACCAAAAAATTGTTTTTTCTCGTTTATTATGTTGGAGTTGGACCATTGTAAAATGAGTTTTGGGCACTCTTTTTTCACTTTCTTTCCACATACACAAAAAAAAAAAATAAATGATAATAATAATAATAATAGTACTTCATTTTCATTCACATATATAACTCATTCTAATTTAACTTTTATCTTTCTTGAAAAATAAGAAAGTACACCTACTCTCCTAAAGCTCAAATTATTAAACCCAGTTTCATCTCCAACTAGAGTAAAAAGTAATGTATTTTTGGATTAGCTCCTACTAAAATAAGATACTTGAAAAAAAAAAAAGGAAAAAGAGAAATAAAATTCATTTTTGGGTCTTTAATAGATGAGCCGAATTTTGATTATTGAGCATCGTTTTGAATATTGGGCCAACAGAACCAGTAACCTCCCGATATATTTATTTATTGTGAAAATTATAATTAAAATAATAATATAATTTCTTACAAATAGAAGCCTAAAAAAAATATCATAATAACATAATTTAGATCATATCATTTTTACTTCTCGATAAATTTGACCAAATTAAAAAATTAATTTTCCAAAACAAATAAAAAAAATCTAAATTCACATCAAGTTACAAGCTTCAATGCCCAATTATGGCTTTCCAAATTATCTATTAAAAAAAAACGAAATAAGAAAAAATGAAAAGAATTATGTAAGAAAGAAAGGAATGTATGAAGAATCAGAAATGACAACCACAGCAGAGGAAGAAGAAACAGAGCGTGGAGACGAGAACGACGGCTTCTACTACAGAAAGAATCTTGAAAACGACACCGTCTATGACATTCAGCTGAAAATCGACACGTTTTCGTTTGAAGAAGGCCGAGAATCTCCATGGGCAGAGCTCCTTGCTCATCACCTTCTTTAACGACCACGAATTCTTCTTCATTCCCATTTCAATCTCTCTCTCTCTCTCTCTTTCTCTTTCTCTCTCTTCTTTCTCTGCGTGTCTCTGAGGGATTCGAAATCAGCTCGCAGAAGCTGGAGTCTAATATATAGGAAAGGCTTTGGTTTCTTCGTATTGATGCAGGCCGAGGATGATATTGGCTTTTTATTATTTGTTGAGGGGTATTTATGGCATTTTAGGAAGAGGTCAGCGGAGAGTAATATTCTGGTGGAGAGGTTTACAGCAAGGCAGTTTGTGTAATCATTATACACCTGTTATGATTCTAGTTCAAATAAATAATAATAATAATTAAAGGTGTTTCTGCAGGCCATACATACTCCACAACCCATAGAATTAGATACATTTCTTTCTCATCTCTCAAAATATTAGAAAAATAAAATAACCAAATTAAAATAATAATACAATTTATTTTGACCGTGCAAAATAATCAAGAAGATTGGTTTGTTTAATTTATATTGTTATTATTTTTTAATTATAACGTTGGAAATATTGTATCTAAGGATAATAAATTTGGAAAAGAGCCCGCTAATGACACAAAAATGAGTTATTTCAATTTATAACCTCCAATGGGTTTCTAAGTTTAATTGAAAATCTCTTGCATAACATGTGTCACTTATGAGTGTATATATAGATTTGATTGGTCTAATATATATTTTTTATATTTATTGAACTAAAATTTTACTTAATTTAAAATATTTAATTTTTTAAGTCACCAGTGAAATTGATTCAATTATTACTATGTATTACTTATACATTTTAAATAAACAATTCATATTAGGTTTGATAGTTATAATAGTTTAGTATCATTTTTTTCATTATTAAATTTTAAGTTACATCGATATTAAAATTTAAAATTCAATTATTATTTATGCATTTAATAATATACTAAAATTCTATATTGACAAAATTTGTATATAAACTTATATAATGATAAACTGATACAAATCTAATTTATGTGTGTATATGTAAATGACACTTTGAATTAATATAAACATGAAAATTTCCTCACTTTTTTCATCCGTATAAAATTGCAATAGGATATCAAAATTATCATATTACTATAATGGAAAAGTTTTGTATTCAAAGATACTGAGTTTTTAATATAAAAATATATTTTCAGCGATTTTACTATTTGACTAAACATGCGAATACAAATAAAATATATTATAAAGCAATATAAATACTTTTTAATTTATTGAAAATTATAAATTAAACAAACATAATATTGAAAATACTTGATTTAATTTAACATATATTGGATTATTATTCAAGTATCAAATAGTTTCATAAAAAAAAAAAAAAATTCAAGTATCAAATAAATTAATTTAAAAATAAAATAAAAATTGGATTCTTTCTTCTGAACAAAGATTGCCTTAGTTGTCTTTCTCTTTAATGTAACGGCTCTAAGCGTTTGTGCTGGGATGGGGAAAAAAGACAAAAGTGACACCTTTTGTGAGTTTCAAAAAACAAAGTCAAACGGTCTGGCAAAAAGCAAACTATTCTGCTGTGCTGTGTCCAGTAGAGAATAATTGACGTCGTCAAAATCCAAGTTGGTCAAACATGTAACGGTTAGTTTCATGGATTATTTAACGGTCCATATTCATTATTCTTCACTGGGCCATGGCCTCATGGTTTGTTGGTTTGGCATATGGAGTCCGAAGAAATATTTATTTTTTAATATATTTTTATATTTTATTTATATTTTTATGAGTATTGAATAGTCTATCATCGTATTCACTGTTATATATATATATATATTAATTTCTAATTTTTAATTTTTATTTATATATATAATTATTATTATGCTTTTCATTTAACATATATTTTAATTTTTAATAACAATTTGATAATAGTATAATATTAATTGTATTTATTAGTGAAGACTATAAATATATTGTTAGAAATTTAAAAAATTAAAATTAATTTAAACTAAATTTAAAAAATTGCAGTTGAAATTAATTATTTATATATGTATTATTTTTTTATTAGTTAATATATTACTATAATTTTGATATAAATAAATAAATTTTAAAAAAATAAGTCCAATTGTATATAAATGAATTGAATAATAAAATGTGTATGATTAATAAAATTAAACATAGATATAATAGTTCTTCTAAAATTATTCTATCTTTATTTTTTAGATTTTTGCAGCTCATTGACTTGGACCAAACGCTTGATTTCACCGTTACGCCGTTTCGTGATTGGTGGAGAACTTGATTGCAAATTCGAAAAAGGGAAAAAGAACAACTAAGGCAGTTTTTTTTTGTTGGTAAATAAAAATGACCTACCTGTAGTGGGGTTATGAACCTAAAAGGTATATAGCGAAAGGGTCAAGATCATGCGTCTTTGCAATTTTATGAAAGTTCGCTATTGACGGTCTGTATCGCTGAAACTTCTCACCTCCTTATGCGGTAGCAAAGGATACATAAGTCATATGGAGCTACCAAAATTTGAACCCATAACTCCTGCAAACAGGTTTAATGAGTGAGCTGGTTCCTACCACATAGGCTACACCTTCATGTTTGAACAACAAGGCAGTTTGGTGAAGAATCTACACTGCAGACCTATAAAAATCATACAGACGCATAAATTATTTTCTAGTAAGTAAAAATGAGAATTAAAAATGGGTCAATTTGGTTGCTGAATTTAGTTTGGAAATGTATGTTCCTTTATCGCTTTTTTTCCTTTTATTTTTATATCCTTTTTTTTTCTTTTATTTTTTTTTTCTTTTCATTTTTTGGATTTGTTCGTGATTTTTTTTTTCTTTTCATTTTTTAAAACTTTTTACTGATTTTTTACTTCTTGAATGCTGATTTTAAGATGTGTTTATTAGATTATTTTCTTTTTTCTTTTATTGGTGGGGGTTTGGTTACTAGATTTAATTTTATTATCATTTTTTTCTTTGCTTTTATTTTCTTGAGGTTTAACGTTGGTTCTCACAAATGGATTTTACTTCTTTTTTAATTGGGTAATAACAAATGGGATTTACTTGATACTGTTTCTGCATTCATTTGTAATAATTTGGAGACAAATATGATTTTAGTTAGAATTGTAAAGGGATGAGGAAATTAGAGATAAAGGATTTGTGGGTTCTTTGATTCCAAGTAACACAACACTCTGTTTGGATTGATGGAATAGAAAAAGAAAAAAAAATAACTTTCTTGTTGAATTGTGCTAGTTTTATAAAATTTAATTTCTTATAAATTTGATTCGGAAGAAATGAAAAGTGTTTTAATAAAAAAATTAATATTTCAAGATTACCTTTGCTAGTGTATGATTTTTTTTATTTTTTATTTTTTACTTTCAATTCCATCCTTCATTCTAATATGCAACCTAACGAAATGATGTAGAACGTCGCTTTTCAGTTTTGCAACCTCTCTCCTTATCGCTGCTCGACAATAGGTAATTATTATTTCTCAATCCTTTTTTCATTCTTTGAATATTTGGTTATTGAATCTGTGAATTGATTTCATACGAAGATATTTTTGTAAACAACAAAAACTGCATATACTTTGTATTAGTTACCAGCAAACTGATTTTATTTTGGAGATTCTTTTTTTATTTTAATAAATGATCATAAGTAGTTGAAAATCTGAAAAGAAAGTGAAACAAAAATGAACCGGGTAAATTATTTTTCAATATAGTTTTTATATTTTAAACAATTTAAAATTTTGAATCTAAAATATTTTAAATTCACTTTTATGTATATATGTAGCCGCAGGTTGCATGAATTGATATTATTGGGGATTCTGTGGACGTTTCATCGAGAAATGACATTGTTGAAAACTTAGAAGCAAATTCTCTTAGTAGGAAAAATGCTAAAATGCTTCCGCTTCAAGTAGGTAAGAAAAATTGTAAACTAAAAACTCTTGCTTGGACCTTATTTGATACAATAGAATCTTCTGAAAATGGGAATAAATGTGACAAGTGCAAAAAATGTGAAATAGTATATATTTGTGATAGTATTTATGGGACGAGTAGATACTTAATCATTTAAAAAGTTGTCTTAAAAATAAACAAAGTGATACTACGCAAATATTTTTATCACAATCTAAATGGTATATTTTATTGAGATCTCCAAAATTTGACAATAAGGTGTTTCGTAATTTAGTGATAGAAGCCATAATTATGCAAATTTTACCTTGCAACTTTGTTGAATATGAAGGTATGAGAAATATATTTGAGTATATTTCTCCGGACCTCAAGTTGCCTTATAGAAATATTGCCAAAGCATTAACTTTAAAAATGCTTAAAAATAAAAAATAAAAACTTCAAGATTTATTGAATTCAATTAAACTGAAGGTATGTTTGACATTTGATTTGTGATCCTCTACAACCAATGATGGGTATATTACTCCTACTAGCCATTTTGTTGACAATGAATGGATGTTAAAATCATGAATTTTTGTCATATGCCACCTTCACACATTGGTGTTGCATTGTTTGATACAATTAATTCATTGTTAAGTGATTGGAGCATTGAGAAAAAATTATTTTCTATTGCTTTGGATAATACTTCTAATAATGATTTGTTTGTTCATATTTTAAAAAATCAATTGAATTTTAGAGGTGTACTCTCATTGGATGTAAATTGTTTCATGTTCATTGTTGTGCTCACATTTTTGAACTTGATTGTTCAAGATGAAATTAAAAAAATTGATGAGTCGGTGATAAAGATTCAAGAGTGCAATACATTAAAGCTTTGGAGGAAAGGAAAAACAAAATATTAGACTGTGTTATACAAGTTGAAATAATGGATAATAGGAAAGATTTGAAACTAGATAATTCCACTAGATGGAACTCAACTTATCTCATGCTTGATAGTGTAATTTTTTATCGCCAAGCATTTTTTTTTTTAATTTGGAGTTGACTCATTCTAACTTTAAATTTTGTCCCTTTTTTGAAAAATGAAATATAATAGAATTTTTTTTCAAATTTTTGGGTTAGTTTTATGAGGTGACCACTTTGTTTCTGGAACAAAGTATCCTATATCAAACTTATTCTTTCCTTAGTGTTTATAATCCAACATAATATCAAAGTAGTTGTAGAAGGGAATGACAGTTTTTTGAGAAAAATGGAAACTTTAATGAGTTTAAAGTTTGAAAAATATTGGTCTGAGTATAGTTTGGTTCTTGCTAATGCTGTGATTTTGGATCCTCATAATAAAATTCAATTTGTTGGATGGGCTTATACAAAGCTCCATGGTAAAGTTTCTTGTGAGACGGGATGTGTTCGGGATACACTAAACTCTCTCTCTGATGTTAATACGAAAGAGTTTTCTCATCCTATCAACACAAACACTACTATGAAAGATACTTCTATTCAAAAAAAAATTAACAAACACTAGGACAGTTTTTGTAGTTTGAGGGTAAAGTGCAAATCATATAATATTTCAAAGGACTTAAGTATTTTTCCTAAAAAATTCTATATTTTAAAATCTCAGTTCTTGAAAAATAACACAGACTTGATGGTTTTTATTCCAGCATACATAAATGATAGAAGAATAAGTCTTTGATAACATACAATCAAAAGATATGTTCAATATTTTAAGTTTATTGATGCAAAGGCATTTTTAGATACCGAATGGATGTTAGTGTTGATCTTGCTAGTCATTTCCTAGATGTTAATCTTGTTGGTCATCTCTTAGATTATATTATATTGGACTTGGAGGGGGTTTGAATTCATGTTTAGTTATTTTATGAGAATCTTTGTGATTTTTCTTCAGCATGTGAGAATGTGGGTCATGATATGATCAAATGAGATATTTTTTAAAATTTTCATTATTTTTTAATATGGTGTATGAACTATTAATCAAATATATATTTTTATTTAAAAAAAATTAATTTTGCAAATAAATTTAACTTGTTAACAGGTTGGGTAATTAGTTACATGATAATTTTGAATAATGAGTTATACGATAATTTCATGAACGAGTTTGAATTTACATATTTTAACAAGAAAGCTTAACATGTCGAATTTGAATGAATTTTTTTTTACACGAACACGAATACAACATTACAGAACACGATACGACACGACATATTGTTAGGTCTATGTACAACTAAAGCTGATTCTATTAGAAATTACAGCAATGTTGTTTGGACCGTATACTTAATTTTCTAAAATAATATTTTTATTTATTAATATTATTTTTTAGATTTAAGTGGATTTTATACTTGTCCCACATTGCTTAAAAAGAAGAATTGATTGAAGCGAGACAAATATAAATATTTGTCTTGGAAGTTGGAATTGGGGAAAGTCTCACATCAGAAGTGTAACAAGCTTTCTGAAATCTCTTCACTTATAAATTAAAGCTTCACCAACTTTGAAAAGGACTAGCGCATCTACACACACCAGAAACATAGATTACTTAGTTTATTCTTGTTAGAATTTACTTCGAGTAGTCAAGTGTTTTAGTTGAAAATTTTAATAAATAATCCTTTGATCAGAAAGGCATTTATAACCTTTTAATTATTTTGTTCTCAGTAATTAATACAATCGTTTGATTAAGTTTGATATTAATTGGCGCACACTTTACTTTTTTTTTGGACTGTCATAGGTTCGAAGTGGCACGTTCGCACACTTAAAACGACTGATTGTTGTGTTTTACACCAACAAATGTCAAGCCAAGCTTTGGTATTTTCAATAAACTTATAAAGTTGACAAATATATATTTGGGTTAAATACACCTAGTCTCTCTAAACTATTAAGTGTTTTGCATTTTACTTATGAAATTTAAAAAAGTGTCACATTTCCCTTCAAACTATTGGTTTTTTTTTCCTTCACTTGAGTCTAATTCTTCAATTTTGTCAAATAAATTGGAAAAATTAGGCATACATACTATAAAAAATATAATAAAATATAATAAAATTTCCAATAGTTTTGTTTTACTTGTGTATGATTAGTTTCATAAAATTCAAGAGTAAAATTAGACTAAAATGACAGAAAAAAAAAGTTTAACACACTATGACACTTTTTATAGTTTGAGGGTAAAGTACATAACATATAATATTTTAGAAGACTCAAGAATTTTTCCTAAAAAAGTCAATATTTTAAAAATTTCAGCTCTTGAAAAATAATAAAGACTTGATGGGTTTTTATTCCAACGTACATAACTGATAGAATAATAAGTCTTTGATAACATACAATCAAAATATATGTTCAATCATTTAAGTTTATTGATACAAAGGCATCTTTAGATACCGAGTGAATGTTGGTGTTGATCTTGCTGGTCATATCCTAGATGTTAATCTTGTTAGTCATCTCTTAGATTATATTATGTTGGTCTTGGAGGGGATTTGAATTCATGTTTAGTTATTTTATGAGAATCTTTCTGATTTTTGTTTAGTATGCGAGAATGTGGGCCATGACATAACCAAATGTAGATATTTTTTAAAACAATTTCGAGAGGAAAATGGTTGCAAAAGTTCAAACTTCCAAGCCACTTTCTATTGCAAAATCTAGTAATACCAAAGGATCTGAACATGTTGAGTGGGAAACGCATTTAAAGAGGTTCCTAAAGTTAAGATAGTTGTTAAACATGTTTTTGTTGCTAAGTCTTCTGTTGGGGATGGGCATTTGATGCCTATTGTTAGACAATTTTTTAGCAATGCAGCACTTAATGATGCTAATGAGGAGGCAACTAGTGATGATTATAATGCAAATATGGATTTTGTTGACTACAGCTCGTTTTCTCTTTCGAAAGATGGTTTTCATAAGCGTGCTTCCTGAAGTCCCTCATTGCCTAATATAGAAGATACTACTCCTTTGGGTTTGGGTTTTGAGACAAAGTTGTTGTTGACCATTTTATTGTTCATCAACTTAGTGTGGATGCACTTGTTGGTGCTTGGTACTAACCCTGTTTTGGTTTCGTATGTTGGTGATACATTTTTTTTATCTTACAGCTCAGGCTAAGCTATTTTTGGTTGACTGTTACATAGGTCGATAATGGAATGCCTTAGATAGTGGCAAATTCTAAACGAAGCTGGAGACATTGTCGTCTTCCTAAAGTTTTGAGTAGGCCAAACATGTGGGAAATTGAGTTGTTAATAAGGCCTCTAAACAATGTTTTTAATTCTTTTGTAGTTTGTCTTATTGATCCCTTTGGGATGATTTTTTTCCCTCCTCAGTTGTATATTTTATTTATTTATTTTTAATAAATTTGTGAAGTCTCCACGGTGTTTTTTTTTTGGTTAGATACTGAGTAGATTTATATTTGTTTTTTTATTCAATTAATCGGATGATCCAATAAAAATTTGTAGGATTGCCAACTATCACATAATGCACTTTAAATCTTAGTTTAGATGATTGATAACACTTGATTTGCAGCTCTTCCAACATCAAATTTTTTTTTGGGAGAAATGGCTATATTTTAGTTTTGCATAGGTTAGTTTTAGAGCACAAAAGGCTTCACCGGATAAATACAAAATTGATACAAGACAAGTTTGTATAAAATATTTGGTCTTTGAAAATACGCTTTCGAACTTAATCACAATATTAATAAAATTTAATTGGGTCCTACCCAACAATTATAACTTTTGAAAGCAATAGCTACATCAATCGGACATCATTTATATATTTTGTAAAATAGATGTAATTATACATATGCCTTGAAACATCATTACAAAATGACATTTAAGAAGTTTGTTGGATGGACAAGCAAACTCTAATTTTCCAAATTCATGCATATTCTGAAATTGAGCTAATTAGCACTAATTAAGATGATGTAATATAACAAATATATAATAAAGACAAATATATAACAACTGAAATAGCCATTTTTGCCCTTAAAGACATAATAGAGTTGGTGCTTGTTGAGACTCAGAGTTTCAAGCTAATATGTTAAAAAAATAGATAGTAACTCAAGCTTCATGGCTCTTTTCAAGCACCCCCTCAGTTTTCAGAGCTTCATATCGTCTACTATCTCAACACAAAATTTTTGTCATTAAGTTTTTACCTTTAATCATGGAGTTATTTTTTTTCATCATGGTCCACTATTTGTTTGGTGTACATCGGAATTCATCTTGTGCGTAAATATGATTCTATTTGGTATTAAGCTCTGATACCATTTTTAAGATTTAAAATTCATTCTAAAAAGTTAATTCAACAAACAGAGTAATCCAAACCTCTTTATATTCTAAACTTTAAAAGATCTTCAAATTTAACTAATGTAAAATTTTGTTTGTATAACTCTTATAATGCTAAATATAATGCTCTATTTGCATAATTATCTTGTCCAGTTCTACAGAAATTTCCACATACAATTTAGCAAAATATCACGTATAAGTTTTAAAAACTTTGGTGGATGATACATTATGATTAAACTCATTATATCAACTACAACTAGTCAATGGCCTCAATTAAAATGGCTAACTATTTGATCGGCACAAAATAGAATTGAATTGACTAGTTGATTAAGAAATTAAAAGGATAAAATCCTATTTTACAACGTTGTTGTTTTTTTTTTTTTTTTTTTTTT